>JAOXJP010257019.1:0-21403 GCA_025762735.1 Platanus orientalis | reverse complement strand
GTGTAGACTTCACTGACCTTAACAAAGCCTGCCCTAAAGACAACTTTTCATTCCCGAGAATAGATGCGCTGGTTGACTCTACTTCTAGGCATGCCTTGCTCAATTTCATGGAAGCATTCCCTGGCTACAACCAAATAAGGATGGAAAAGAGAAATTAGGAGAAGTCGTCATTCATAACCGACCGAGGCACATACTGCTACAAGGTTATGCCATTTGGATTGAAGAATGTGGGGACCACCTATCAAAGACTGGTGAACCAAGTGTTTGAGGCATAGATCGGGAAAAATGTGAAAATTTATGTGGATGACATGTTAGTGAAGAGTATGGAAGCCGAGAAACATATAGAAGACCTAGAAGAAACTTTTTACACACTCAAAAGGTTCCAAATAAAGCTTAACCTTGCCAAGTGCGCCTTCGGGGTGTCAGTAGGAAAGTTCCTCAGCTTCATGGTCTCTCATAGGGGCATTGAGGCTAAACCTGAGAAATTCTGAGCTATATTAAACATAAAGCCACCGCAGACTAGTAAAGAAGTGCAACGACTAGTGAGAAGGGTGATGACCCTCAACCGATTCATCTCAAGGTCCACAGACAAATGCTTTCCCTTCTTTCACCTTTTGAAGAAAGGATTTGAACGGACAGAAGATGTTGACCAATTGTTTAGGGAGCTGAAGGAACACCTGACCTGTCTACCAAGTCTTGGTCGGACAACATGAGGAGAGGATTTGTACCTATATTTGGCGATATCAGGGGTAGCGATGAGCTCAGTTTTGGTTTGAGAAAAACACAATAAAATTTCGGTATACTATGTCAGTAGAGTTCTTCACGGAGTAGAGTTAAGATATCTACCTTTAGAGAAGTTGGCATACACACTCATAACCATGGCAAGAAGGCTCATACCCTATTTCTAGGCTCATCCTATAGTAGTGCTGACCAACCAACCTCTGAGAGCAGTGTTACAGAAACTAGAGGTATCGGGAAAAATGCTCAAATGGGTTAGGGAGATGGGTAAGTTTGACATTAGTTATTGACTGAGGACCGTTATAAAAGGGTAAGTACTTACATATTTTTTGGTAGAATTAACACTCGCGAAGTCAAAAGAGAGATTCTTCGGAGTTGGAGTGAACCCTGCATGGGGATGGATCATCCACTGCCTCAGCCAGTGGGGATGGGTTGCTGCTGACTACCCTTGATAGGGTTAAGATCGAATATGTGATTCAACTCGGATTTAATGCATTGAATAACGAAGCAGAATACGAAGCCCTGATCGCAGGTTTAAGCACTGCAAAGGAAGTGGGGGCTAAACACATCATAGTCTACACCGATTCTAAACTAGTTAAAGGACATGTGATTAGTGAGTATGAGGCCAAAGAATACCGAATGAAAGAGTATCTAATTTGGATAAAGGAGCTCATATCTCAATTTAAAAGTTTCAAGATCTAGCACATTCCCAGAAGTTAGAACGAGCATGCAAACCGACTGGCATCCGACAATAAGTACATAACGAGACGTCAACTGTCAGTAAGCCACCCCAGTAGACCCAGTACAGAGAATGAGATGAGCATCTGTGTATGCATGAACGAGCTTGAAGATGATTGGAGGGCTCCAATCATGTAAAGGAAGAGATCTCCCACCAAACTGAGGAGAGGCCAGAAAGGTCAAACTTTGAGCTAGCTGGTACTTGAGATTCCTATCGCCAGCTAAAGCCGACTATGCCATGAGGGAATTCCATGAAGGGATTTGAAAAAACCACTTGGGTAGTCGGTTGCTAGTCAATAAACTTGTCAGATAAGGGTACAATTGGCCAACCATGCAGGCTGACTCTACAAATCTTGTTCGAAGGTGTGACAATTGCCAAAGGTTCACCAACATCACCCTACAGCCTGCCGAAGATGTTATGCCCATCATGGGACCGTGGCCCTTTGCCCAATGGGGAATAGATATCGTGGGTCCCCTCCCCTTGGCGAATATACAGAGAAAATTCATCGTCATGGCCGTTAACTACTTCACCAAATAGGTTGAGGTTGACGCACTAGTATCGATCACTGAGAACAACATACACAATTTCATTTGGAAGTCTACGACATGCCGGTTTGGAATACCATGGCTAATAATCATGGATAATGGGAAGCAGTTAGACAACAAGTATTTCTAAGAATTTTTCTCTCAGTTAGGCATTAGGAACCACTTCTACTCCCCGGCACACCCCTAGGCAAACCGTCAAGTGGAAGTGATCAACAAAACTATATTAAAAATAATCAAGACCAGATTAGAGGCATTGAAAGGACAATGGGTCGACGAGCTACCGAGGGCCCTATGGGCCTATAAAACCACTTTAAGGAGTCCCACGGGGGAGACACCTTTCACCTTAACCTTTGGTAGCAAAGCAGTCATACTCGAAGAAATCTGCATGATAAGTTTGAGGACTCAAAGACCATAGACTAAGCAGGAAGAGAGAGAGCTACGATTGAGTCTAGACTTGTTAGAGGAAAAAAAGATGAAGCCTCCCTCCAAATGGTAACATACCAACAGAGGATGATGAAATATCACAATGCCAAGGTTTACCCGAGAGGTTATAACAATGGGAACCTAGTTCTCTGGAAGGTAAGCATAGCAACCCAGATCTTGGGTGAGGGAAAGTTGGGACCCAACTGGAGGGGCCCTACCGAGTAACCAAGTCCTCACAGAACAACACCTATTACCTACAAACCATGGAAGGAAAGCCCTTGCCTCGACCATGGAACATTGAGCACCTGAAAAGGTATTATCCATAGACATGTAATTCTAGTTCTGAAATAATAAAGATGTCTACTATCATGTGTAATAAAAAGTATTCTACAATCGAAGTCCCAAGCGAGGTCAAAAAAATGGACCAAGTCCAGTAAAACGACCCTTGGTCTACAACAACATTCTACAATCGAAGTCCCGAGCGGTGTCTAAAAAATGGACCAAGTCCAATAAATTGACCCTCGATCTACAACGACGTTTTACAATCAAAGTTCTGAACAATGTTGGAAAAATGGACCAAGTCCAGTAAAATGACCCTTGGTCTACAAGGACATTCTACAATCAAAGTCTCGTGCGATGTCGAAAAAATGGACAAAGTTCAATAAAATGATCCTCTGTCTACAAAAACATTCTACGATTAAAGTTTCGAGCGGTGTTGAAAAAATGGGCTAAGTCCAGTAAAACGACCCTCGATTTATAATGACATTTTACAATTAAAGTTCCGAGCAGTGTCAGAAAAATGGACTAAGTCCAGTAAAACGATCTTCGGTCTACAATGACATTCTACAATTGAAGTCCTAAGCGATGTCGAAAAAATGCACCAAGTCTAGTAAAATGACCCTTGGTCTACAACAACATTCTACAATCAAAGTTTTGAGCGGTGTCGGAAAAATGGACCAAGTTCAGTAAAACGATCCTTGATCTACAACAACGTTCTACAATCGAAATCCCGAGTAGTGTTGGAAAAATGAACCAAGTCCAGTAAAACAACCCTCGGTCTACAAAAATGCCCTATAACTAAAATCATAAGTGGTGTCACATAAAATGACCATCGGAGGGGAAAGTGTAGACAGTCGTCCAGGTCAAGCCTAACACTATCAAATGACTCATAACAAGAACCGTGAGCCACTTAAACAAAAATAAGTGATCTACACATTTATATTGTGTCAAGTAATTACGAGAGCTACCACGGAAGGGAAAGTCTATAAATTAAGAGTTGGTGTATAAAAAGAAGGAAAAGAAAGGAACCTTGGTCCACACATACAAAAAGAAGAAAAAGAAAGGACCCTTGGTCTATACATACAAAAAAAGAAAAAGAGAAGCCCCACCTTCAAGAGGTCATGTCGTCCTTCTCTAATTCCTTCTTAGTTCCTTTGGTGGCCTCGAACCTAGTGGAGTTGGACTCAGCATCAACCTTGAACATCGAAAGGTCGAGATCAGGGCACACCTGCAGAATCCGATGACAAAGGGCTTCAAAGCCACTTATGAAGTACTCTAATGTCTCGTCGTTGAAGGCATTGGACTATTGATAAATGGTGACCGCCTCTTCACCAACCCTCTCCTTCTCTGCTTCCTAGTCCGCCTTTAGGTCGTCCAAAGACGTTTGCAACATAGTGGCCCCAACCTTTTCCCCTTCGAGTTGGTCTCGGACCTCCTCCAGGGTAGCCTTGGTACCCTTCTATTTATTCTCTGCCTCGGCAAGTCTCCTCGCCAATGCTGACTGATTGGTGTCAGCCTCAGAAAGTTTCCTTTGGAGCTTGTCGACATAGGTGTCTGAACCAAGTTGATGACTTAAGAGAGCCGCAACCTTCCTCTACACCTGCAAACAAAAAGAGAAACATTTAGTAAAAAAAGAAAATAATAAATGAATGATCGAAAGGAGACGATCACCTTCCTTAGGTTAAAGAAGGTGCTCCTCTCCTGGGTGCTCGAGCTAAGGCCCTTGAAGCTCTCCACATCATCATCGGAGAGCACCGAGGGCAGATGGGCTACCGCTCGATCTTCATTGGCCAGAAGAGATGGAGGGGCCTTCTCCTTGCCCTTGATAGAAGACCCTACCTAAGTGTACGAGGGGAGGTCATCCATGCACCTGTCGAACGAGGGTGCAACGTCCAATGCCACCTCGAGGTTGATGATAGATGGAGGAAAGAGAACAGCCGGTGTGTCGATCATAGCTAGAGCCACGCTCAGCTTCACCTTCTCAACCGAGTGATGGTAGGAGAATTTGGGAGGCTTGTGGGAGCTGGCAGCAGGGTCCTACGAGGAGACCCTCACCAAGGAAGTCTTTGACGGTCTAGCGGACATGTTTGTAAAGAAGAACCACAGGTGTTAGAAATACGAATAGCTTAGTAGTAATAATAATAATAATAATAATAATAATAATAATAATATGAAGAGGGTGTACGACCTGGCCGACTAACAGGTAATGCAAAAGGCACAAAAGAAGGGTGTTCAGGTTTGAGCAAATAAGAAAAAAAGGGACTCGGGATTTACTAAAATGGAGTAATCTTGAATTGAATGTGCAAAGGCACGGTCCAACCTCCTGAACTCAGCCTTTGACAACGGACGCTCAGTCAAAACTACAAAAATAATTGATAGAAGAAAGTTAGCCTGACTGAGTGAAAAACTGATAAGGAAAACTAAGGTAATCGGGAATTACTTGTTCTACGTGGCTCCCCCACAGATCTTGGGGACTGTGTGGACTCGGTCGACAAGTGCCTCCCACGGCCAAGACTCCAATCCATCCCCGGAAATGAAGAAAAATTTCTTTTTCCTACCTCTATTAGAAGTTGGAAGACCGGTTATCAACGGTTGATTGGGGGTCCGTGCAGTGAAATACCACCACCCTGAATGTAATTCCACTGCTTTGTAACAGTAGAGGAACTCAGGGATGGTCAGATGATCCTGACTGCCACTGCATCCAGGCTATAATACCATGCACACGGTTAGGATTCTTCACCCATTGGGCATGATTAGGTTCGAGGCAAGACTGAGATAGGTTAGTAGTTGAACGAACAGGGGAATGGGAAAACAAAGTCCAGCTTCCAACGTCTGCTCAAAGAAAGAGGCCTCGTTTGTGAGGCAGGCACAAGCTCACTCGTTGGAAGCTGGGACTCTTAGACTGATCGACTCAGGTATTTGAAATATTTGTCATAGATCCCTCAGTTGGGACTTGGACACGATCGACAAGATTCCCTGAGCAACATATGGAACATCAGCGAAACGAGACCACCGAATAGGCTTTGAGGGTTGAGCCGAGTCAGGGGTATCCTCCTTGACCAAGTTGGCATCCAGAGCCATGATGGACTTCGATGAGTCAAATTGGGTACTCATGTGACCGAGGGCATATATAACGCCGACCAAAGGACCGAGGACTTTAATAACCTTGTCGAGAACACAACTCATAGAAGAAGACTAAAACTCCAAGACACTCAAATCGGGTGGACATAGATGGGTACGGAGGTAATAGCACAAGCGGGTTAGATGAAACCCTAGTGGAGCCCTGGTAGGATCCAGGGTTAGACTCCGAGAAGAAGAGATGATGACTAAAGAACAATATTATGGTCGAGAGGAGAAGAGGGCAAAATAGAGGGATACTCTTTGAAGTGAAAATAATGAAATGATAAAAGAAAGGGGGAAGGAGAAAAGAAGGAAAACTATAAGAAAAAGAGCAAAATAACGAAGAATAGGGAGTACCACCAAGCTGGCGCTCCGACTAACGGAACCTTGAGTACAATGTGAACACGAATGCAACGAGCAACAAGAACACGACTCCAAGAAAAATTTGAGTGCAAGTGGGAGGATCAAAAGAGGCAACAGTCCCTCTTTATAGGTTCCTGGGTCACCCCCGATCGTTGGATCATCTAAGTCACCCCATGTCATCAGATGAATGTGTGATTCGAGGGGAAAATGATAGTCGACATGACACGTCATGTCACCATTAATGGCATGGGGCTTAATAAAGACAAAACTGAGGTGTAGGCATGTCAATCACCTCAGGAAACCCTTCGAATTCCCAACACCCGCTCAGAGCGGCAGACTAGGGAATTGAGGGGGGGTAGATGATGATGAGGTATTTGGCCCATGTCAACCAATTGAGCGAACCTAGGTTCAACCGACTTGCCTGGCAACCCATCGTTACTTGATCATGGAACCCAACGCTTGACCGTTAATGATCGACGATGATCAACGATCAACCCCAACTAACAACAACTGACGATGATCGGTCATCCGAGTGTTGGACCGATTGTGACCTAGCTGACCATCTTAGGAAGAGTGAAACGAGCCTAGTAGTCACATGATACCCACCAATCACATGACAACCAAAGTGCCAGCAACACTAAACAGACCGGGTGATGGGTGTCGACCGCCATCGGGACAGAAGGGTGGTTATAAGACGCGGAGTGACATAGGGGAACAATCAATCCAACGCTGACATGTGCACCACTCACCCACGTTTCTCTAACTAACTTGAGGAATATTCTTGACAAGGACCACGCACTGGTACGGAGTTAAACTCTACCATGCATAACTGCCTGGAGGACTCCTATATAAAGGGAGAAACCCCTAAGAAGAATGTATGTTCAAATACCCCGAAGAAAGGACTATCAGAGAGATTTCTCTTAAAACTCTGATCACTAACTTGAGCATCAGAGGGGTGTAGGCTAGTGCCATACCAACGTTATTCACTATCTTGGTGCATGTAGGATCCGAGAGCAAGATTCCAGATTGAAGGCGACCAAAGGACCATCTTGGGGAGTCGGGATATGACATCATCACTTTTAATTAGAAGTGTCATCTTTCCTTCTACATAAAAGAGTAATGACATGAGAAAGACTCCATACAAGAGGGTTTTTCAAGAGAGAAAAAAATCAGAGTTGCCATGTTTTTTTCTCTAGGGTTTTCTTACTGATTGAAGGAGGCAAGAGGTATTTGCATAGTGAAAAAACAGAGTTTCCGTGGGTTATGGGAAAATGTGAAAAAGGTAGGATTAAGCTGAGAGAAAAAGAAAGAATCTATCATATTGTAACTTCTATTTATTTTCGGATTATAGTGAGGAATAAATAGCATCTGCAAACCTATGCCAAAGAGCCGAACCATGTAAAATCCCCCTCTTGTATGTGTGTTGATTTCTTTGTCGGTGAGTGATTTAAGTCCATATCCTATTAGGCTGTCTTCACTTTGCCAACAAAAATGATTAAATAAACATGGGTTTGATGGCTATCCACATGATTTTCATACCCACCTTGTATTGATATATAAGTGCCCCTGAATTTAGTTTTAACTTTTGACAGCTCAATGGTACTACACTCATTCAATCAATGGTAATTTCATCGAAGCTTAAAAGATTGAAATTTTAGTTATATCAATCCCAAATTGGCAGTTTAAAGCCGAAATATCAGTATAACAGCCAAAGTTTGGCTTCAAACAATGTTTCTGAATATTTTAATAATTAACACTCCAACTAGAAACAAATTTCAAACCTTCTTTTTTGGATGAGGAGCCCAAGCTCAATTCATTCATTTTGAAAATTATTACAATTACAAATTGATGATGTTGAGAATTGGCTTATCAAGATGGTTGCCTGGTCATCCTGCTCTGCGAAGCTCCAGTCCAGTTCACCTACAATCCATTAGAGGTAGACGCCGGCCATAGCTGCTCCAACCGTCAAGTCAGTAACTAGACCTTAAATATATTTTTGGTATTCTTTTTTGGGTTATTTTTGCATACCTTCTTCTTTGAGGTTCCCCTCTTTATATAGAGGTTCTCCTTACGCATAGTGGACCTGGGCTCCATACAAGCGCATGGTCCTTGTCAGGAATATTCCCTAAGTTAGTTGAGGAATGTGGGTGAGTGGTGCATGTGTCAACATCGGGTTGATTGTTCCCTTGCGTCACTTCACGCCTTGTAATTGCATTTCTATCTTGATGGTGGTCTGCACCTATCGCTCAGTCGGTCATCATGTTGCTCAGCCAGCTCAGTCATCATGTTGCTCGGTCCGTTCGGTCACCATACTGCTCGGTTATCATACTGCTCAGTCGACTCGATCAACTCAGTCATCACGTTGCTCGGTTGGCTCGGTCATGATGCTGGTCGATCGGCTCGGTTAGCCTAGTCTTTAAGTTACTGGGTCGACTCGGTCATGCTGTTCAGTCAGCCCAATTGTCATATTCCCGGTCGACTCGATCATCACCTTGCTCAGTTGGCTCAGTCATCATACTGATTGGTCGGCTCGGTCAGCCCAGTCTTCACGTTATTGAGTCAGCTCGGTCATGCTGTTCAGTTAGTCCAATCGTTACATTACTCGGTTGACTCAATCATCACTTTGCTCGGTTGACTCGGTCATCATACTAATTGGTTGACTCGGTCATGCTGTTCAATTAACTCAGTCGTCATGTTGCTCAGTCAACTCAACCATTCGATTCGGTCGGCTCAATCATCATGTAGCTCAGTCATCATGTCACTCGGTCGGCCCAGACATCATACGGCTTAATCAACTCGGCCATCCGATTCGGTTGGATCAATCATCATGTTGCTTGGTCGAGGGGTTTAGACATGCTGTTCGATTGGCTCGGACATCATATGGCTCAATCAGCTCAATCATCCGATTCGGTCGGCTCAGCCATTCGGTTTGGTCGGCTCGGACATCATACAGTTCGGTCAACTCAACCATCTGATTCGGTCGGCTCAGACATCCGTGAATAGGTATTTGGTGCGAGTTATAACTGGTCTACTGGTCCAGTTTGGGTAAGCCACTTGGTCCGCTTGGCTCATCGTCTCGGGCAGGATACATCATCATTACAAACCATTAATATCAAAAGTTTGTTGCTGAAATATTGCCAATATCCTTGGAAGTAATTTAATTTTCCATGTTTCAGGTGATTTTTTATTAGCTTTTGTTCATTTTTATTCTGTTGTAAACCTTAAAGCTCCCGTTATAAACTGAATACTGTAGTATTTTTTTTTTTAGTTCATTCAACTGAAATAATTGATTTTTATTTTTAACTTTAGGTTCTTTTAAAATATCTCTTATAATAATTTTACCTTTTTTTTTATAAAGCGGTGTAATGCTTCAATTTATCTAAGAAAGAGTTACATATCCTCCTAGACGATCTTTTGTAACCATTGTAGAATATTACTCATCCAAACTATTAGAACTGGACTTGTAATCCTGATGATACCAAGAAATGGATCACCACGATGGTCTCCCGGTGGCCTTCGATCTGAAATCTTTGGGATTTACCTTACCTGCACACAAGCACAAAACAACGTTGGTGTGGCGCCAGCCAACACCCCTCTGATGCCCAAGTCAGGAATCGAGGATCAGGGAGTTTTCCTATTTTTTCTCCTCCTGAGAGTGATTGCCCTTACCTCTCTTTTCGGGGCTTTTTTCCCCATAATTATTATTCCAGTCAGTTGGGAGAACATGGGGACGTGGTGCACGTGTCGGTGTTGGATTGGTTGTCAGTCTGCCTCACTCTGCATCATGTAATGGTCATTTTGTCTTGTTTGAGGCTGACCCAAATACTTTAATGACTTGTTTCGGTGGGTCGGACAGTCGTCACTCGTAATATTGTGTATGATGTCGGGTTGCCCTCAGGCTATCAGCGATGAATCACTCGGCGTACGAATCGACCGGGGATATCGTTGACATGTCACTCGACATGAGTGTCGTTTGGGTTTGTCACCGGTGCTTCGCTCGGCACGTGTGTCGTTTGGGTCTACCACCGGTAGATTGCTCAGCATGCATGTCACTCGGGTCTGTCACCGGTAGATCGCTCAACACGCATGTCGCTCGGGTCTGTCACCGGTAAATCGCAAGGCATACGTATTGTTGGACACAGACTGTTGTCTAGTTGCTTGTTAAATTGGTTGAACCAGGGTGGTTTACCTGATCAATCGGCTAGGTCGACCGGAGCCCGAATCATTCGCTATCAAATCCCATGTCAAATTAATGCATAGACCGATTTATTACTATCCCTTCTAACATGTCTAGTTTTTAGGCTTTTTTTTCATGTATAAAAACGTTCAAATATGTATCAATATCATTAGAATGAATCGAATTAAAACTCACATTTTAGTAAATTAAGAATTTAACTCTACAACGGAGAAAGAGATTTAATTTCTTTGCTCAAAATTTTAAAATAAATAAGGCAAAAAATAATTGAACTACCGGTCAAGCAAATTCAAGTCAATATTTAGCGAATTTTAGCCGAGATTAGTCTTTATCCCATATACACATGCATAGACAAAAGCACCCAAACTTGTTTGACCGTTTTATCCGCCCCACATTATAATTCACTCGACCGACGAGGACATCCACCATCAGTGTGAGAGTCAAAAGACTTTCCACTCGCTTTCTCTAGCTCTCCTTGACCCGGTCCACTTTTTGGAAACAAGGAAGCATGTTTTGGTCAAAAACCAGGAGCCAATACATGCTGCTCTGAATCAATCAGAGACAAAGATGGCCGGGCCAAATCAACCATCTCTTGAGAGAGTCTAAGAAAGGGACCCAACGAATGTGACAAACTTTTTCGTTTTACGTGTGCTTCCTCAATTCCATGATGGTGCTTATTATTACCCAAATTAGTGAATGCATCCGTGCGAGCACGGGCCATGGGCCATTAGCCAAAATTGTATTTGTTGAAGGAAATAGTAAACTCTAAAAATACATAAGATCAATTTAAAATAAATCAAAGTCATAAGATAAATAAATAAATAAATAATGGGATTTTACCAAAAAAATATATCAATTCCTGAAATTTGAATGGGGTATTCTTTCAGTTTTTCATAGAGCTATTTTAAACTCATGTTCACTCTACTGCCTTTCCTAGTAAGGGTTGGGGTTGACTCATATAGTTGTATACCCTTAGCTTGACATGATACGAATCTGACCCGCTATAACGAATTACCATATAAACCGTGAATCCAACATGAACCCAACATGAAATAAGTGGGTTAGGGTTGATTGTAAATGTGTTTTAAGTCAAAGTGGGTTGATCTGTTTTGACACAATTGACGAAAAGAGAGAGAGAGAGAGAGAGGTGATGGAATGGAATGGAAGTATGGGAGAAGTATGAGTAGGGGTGGCAATGTTTGACACGACCCATGAACCTAACATGAACCCAACACGAAATAAATGGATTAGTGTAAATATGTTTTGGGTCAAAGTGGGTCAACCTGCTTTGATATGATTATTAAATGGGTTAGGTTTGGATTGATTTGTATTGTCATATACTCTTAACTTGACACGACATGAATCTGACCCGCCAACACAAATTACCACATAACCCATGAATTTGACACGAACTCAACACGAAATGAATGGGTTAGGGTTAACTGTTAATGTGGTTCGGGTCAAAACGGGTCAAGTTGCTTTAACATGATTAATAAATGGATCAGGTTTGGATTGAACCAGGCAATTGTTTATTATTTTTTCGATACGACTGGAAGTCTAGAACCCAACCCTCCAACACGAATTGCCACCCTATTATGAGAGTGGGAGAGTGAAGGAGGAGGTGGGAAGAGTTTAAAAGGGGGCAAGAAGCCAAGAATTGGGATGTTAATGAGCTGAGCTGAGCCGAGTTTTGCCCAGCTCAGCTTGAGTTTGCCACATGAAGACAAAGCTCAGCTTGGCTCAGGTTCATCATGAGCCTAAGATGCCAAGGTCAGGCTTGGCTCGGGCTAGTATAGGTGGGCTTGGCTCATCAGCCAAAAAAAAATTTTACCTCTTTTTATCGAAGGGTTTTTTCGTTCTTCCTCAATCTTTCAAGCTTTTGTTTTCCCATGGAAATCTCAGTACCGGTGAATAGAAATCATGTCCAAATTTACTTTGCTTGTCCTCTATTATCTTCTCTTGGCACACTCCTACGAACTGATTATGTCGAAATCTTAGCACATTCTGGTGAATAGAGATCGTGCCCAAATCTGTTTAGAAATCTAGATGATGCTTGTTAATGGAGTGACATATATGGTTTATGAAAAACCTGAAGCAATGAAAAGTTCACATGTACTCATGTTTTCATGCTAGTTGAGGCTGGACCCAATAAATAAGAACGAAGCAGGGTTTATATAAAGAAAGAGAGGAGAGAGAAGACATGATGAGTGAAGCTGGGAAAATGAAAACTTTTCTTACTTCTTTTTTATCATCGTCATCTTCAAATGCTCTTAGGTTTTCCATGGCATTTATGGGTGGTGCAGGAAGATAACATGGGGGGTAGAATAGGAATCCCATTCTTCTTTAATTAATTAAGCCTACATTATTTTTCTTTTTCTGCTAGCCTCTCTTCTCACCGTCTCCTCCTTTTTCTTTGTCTATGTTTTCGCTTTTCTTATTGTCCTTCTCTGCTGTTCTTGTTTCAGGATATCTGCCCATTTTTCCGGTTCTCTTGCATGTATTTAATGAGCATTGGTAGGTCGAAGGTGCCTTAACCTGTTACTGGTGTGCTCTTCAGATCTGGATTCGCAGCTTAACTAATGAAAAATCAAGATTTTTATAACAAGATCTAAGTTTAGCTTTCAAATTAAAAAGTAATTTTTGATGTTGTCGCTGGTTAGAAAAAGGGAGGCAGTGAGAAAAGGCAAAAAATGAGTGACGATTTAGGTCAGGAAAGAAGGAAAAATTAAAAGACTGAAATACCTTCATTTGTATTGTTAAAATAGTTGGAAACGAGTGTATTATTGTTCAAACAACAATATATATATATATATATATATATATATATGATGGGTGAAGTTTATACTGCCAGATTCTTTTAGAATCTGTTCGTAGTAGATTCTGTGTTTGGCTGGGGCAAAATGAATTAAATGTTGACCCTGTGGTAGGTATTTTAAAAGGATATCTTGAAGCGGCAATTGAATGTCAAGAGGCTCGAGGGAAAAGACAAGAAGAAGGTGTTTTTTGAAATAGGGAGTGGAATTTCTTTTCATTCTTAAGTTGTTCTTTAAGCCTAAGATCATGGCAGAGAGAAAGGCCAACTTGATTGACCTTTTGGATGAGCTCACCGTAAGAAAGACGGTTGAGATCCATTTGGGTTCCACCTTGATCATCTACAATTTTCTCTTTGACCTTTTTGGCAAAGAGAGATGGCAGACCTGCAATGAAACATTCCTTCCAAAAATCATTGTTACATGAATCTAATTGATATATATATATATATATACAAACCGAGCTCTTAACGAGCTGAGCTTAGTGAAGCTTGGTTCAGGCTCACTTAGAAAACGAGTTTAAATAAAAGTTTAGGCTCAGCTATGTGAGCTTAAAATAAGGCTCAGGTTTGGCTCATAATGAGCCGTAGCCAGGAAGATGGAACAAAAAAAAAAAAAAAAAAGAAAAAAAAAAGACCAAAAATAAAAGAGGGAAAGAGTGATGACATATGAGAGAGATAGAAAAAAACCAAAGGAAGGAAGAAAAGAGTGATGATGTAGAAAAAGAGAAAAATGTTTGGAGAGAGAAAACAAATGAAGATATGAAAGTCACGTGAAGCAAAGAACTTTTCTACAAAATAGTAAAACATCAAAAGAAATAAAAAAGAAAAAGAAAAATCTAGAGCTATCCACGTGGGGCTTATGGGCATTGTAACCTGTACCCCTTTGCTTTAATATAAATAAATAAATAAATAAATTTATAATTCTCTTTTTTAGTGGACCTTTTCTCTTGTGTGAAAAGTTTTTTTTTTTGTTAGTATTGAATTTCCATTTTTTGTTCTTCCATGGTGTTGATGGATAATGTGGTCGATTTGGACCATCCATTGTACATTCTATTGTCAGCATCTAAGAAGTATGAATACTGACATGGGACACTAGCATAATATGATATAGATACATCGACATGACAATTCTTGAAAAATTGGGATACGATACGGAAATTAATTAATTAATTAATATTTTAAACTATATTATATGTATAAAAAATAATTAACATGTATCAAAATGTTTGAAAATATATCTAAAGTTAATTTAAAAGTAATAATACATGACAAAGAACACATTCATACCCATACAATGTTGTTTCGTTTTTAGAGTACAGAGTATTAATAAAGAGTTAAAAAAATTACAATGAAAAAAAAAAAAAAAAAAAAACTAAGAGAAAAGAGAGCTATGTGTTGCGTTTCTTCATAGATTCTATTCCTCCCATTTTCTTCCTTCTCCTCTCCTTTCCTTCTCTCTTTTGCAGGCTTTTACAACCTGATGTCTCCCTCTTTTCTTTCTTATTTATTTTCTTTTTTGTATTTATTATAATACCCTTTTTGGTATGTTTTCAATTAATCACCATTCTTTGAATTATTTTACCAAACTCTCTATAATGCTGTGTCATGAACATGCCCTAACATGTCCAAAATAATAATAATAAAAAAATTGTTCTTCAACATGCTACAGACACACATGCAGAGGTATCTTTGGAGAGTCGGTATCCGATATGTGTCAGACATGGACATGCTAAAGATTTTGGAGTTTTTGTGCTTCCTAGGTCAACATCAACCATACGACCGATCGACTATGTAGTTGACTTCTTCACTCAAACTACAAAACTTTGAATACACATTTGCATAAGGTTTTTATTAGTTTTGATACGGGATTAAAATCAACAATTGAGATGATTGATTCACAATACGACAAGATTAATGATCATTAAGTTTTAAGATTATTGATTTGTAGAACCTCTAGTCATTTGCAAATTTATGATTCGTGAGAATTTAGATTGGTTGCAAGTTGTAAATGACAAGTTCAGTTGCAAGTCACATGTCAGTTAGGGCTGTCAATGAGTTAAGCTAGTAACAAGCCAAACTAGTCGCAAGTCACATGCCAGTTAGGGCTGTCAATGAGTAGAGCTAGAGCCCAAGCCTTGTTTTAGGCGTGGTGAGCCAAGCCTTACTAAACTCAACTCGCAAAAAGCTTGGTTTGGTTAAGAATTTTATTATGTATATAATGATTTTATATATTATAAATTGTTTATATATTGTATATTGTAACAATAGTAACATTCAAACAAGATAAATTGGGCTAATGGGCCATTAGGCTTCTGGGCCCTTTTTTTGGTGAGTTGAGCCAAACCGAGCCTAAACCTGCCTTTATGAGCTCAAGCCGAGTCTGAGCTTAGCAACTTAGGTTCGTCACAAGCTTAAGCTAAGCCTAAGTTTGGACTTCATGTCATGAGCCTGAGTCGAGATGGGCAAAGCTCAGCTTGTTGACACCCCAAATGTTAGTTGCAAATCACTTATTTAGCGCTATTCAATGCACAGTAGTGGAAAACAATTCAATCGCAAGTATTGTTCAATCGTGGTACACTGTATAGTCGCATACTGAAATTTAAGAGATAAATACAAGTTTAGTCCCAAGTTTCATGTCATCTTCAACATCTATATCTAACCACTTCATCTAAAGTCTAGAAGGCATCGCTATCACATTTCTCGAAGATAGATGAGGCCTCTCATTAAAGTGCAAGGGATTGGAGCCAAGCAAACTCGGGGATACAATCTAGCTCTGGTGGAACTCTTGTCTCTCTACGGATTTGCACAATCCGATAGAGATGAGTGAATCTCATAGTCTTGCTCATGCCCAAAATAGGTCGAGTTCTTAGAAAACATAATAAAGTTGATTATTTTAGTCACAGGTTCTGGGAGAGATTTGGTAGTGTCACGTTTCTTATGAGTCTCTTTCAAGAAAGATAATTTCATCTCAAAAGATTCAAGTGTTGTCTCACAAACAAGAGCACTGATCTTAAGAGGAAACCTACTCAATGGATGCAAGTAGTCTCTCACTTATGAGAGCACTAATCGAAGGAGTATCTAGTTTAAGAACCAAGTATAGCTACTCCTAAAGAGCTTGTCTTCTGGCTAAGAACCCTGAGACGTTAGGTGGGAACCATTGATTTCATTGTGGCGATGAGTGGTAGTGAGAGGAGCAATGGAATACAAGAATTCATCACAACAGCATGGTCGTCTTCTTTATAGAGTTCTCAACTCTTTGTATTCCCTTGAAGCCATAGATTGTATTCAGTCGGCTAAGAGTCATTGCTCTATCACCACATCTTCTCAAAAAAGGAAGCTCTTCCCACAAGATCTTTGGCAACTATCCCATCATTGTGGAGATTTATGATCTCATCACAAAATTCAGGAGATCCAAGATTCTTCTTCAAGACTCCTCATCAAGACATGTGTCAGCACCCAAATTTTGACTTGGGTCATCTAATGGAATGAAGAACATCAAAGCAGTACTTAGGCATTAAGACTCTAAGCATCCTTGGTTTAGGAAGAGAAAACAGAGACTCTAGGATGTTAGGCATTCCCAAAGAAGTCTCTTAAGATATTTCACTTGCAAATGAACTAGTTAAAACACCTCATTACAGTCCAAATGCACCATTTTAGGTCAAACCCTAATCTCTCACAAAAGCATCAACAGGAATTTGAGGATTCACATTTAAGAGCTCCAACCATGTTATCTGGAATTTTCCCACCTCTGTAAGTCTTCCCTCAGTAAAGCATCATAGGTGGAAAAATTACCATTTTTCCCTTTTGCTTCCAAAAGCTAAGAACTCATTATCTACTACTCAGATCATTGACTTTCTCTCGCCTATATAAGCCTTCTTATTGTAAAGCATTATAAGAGAAAAATCATCATTTTCATATTTTTTGACAAACGGACAAAAAATTACTATTTTACCCTGAATTTACCCTTGGACCTCAAAGGATCCTCGAAGCTTCTCCCATTATCTGAATGGTGTAATTTTAGATCCTATCCATCCTTGCTTCTCCCAGTTCTGAGAAACTCATCACAGAGTAGATATTGCTCAAGAACGACAATAGCCAATTTCTCAACTTATGATAACCCTAACCAAGAAATGACCCTTAAAAAAGTTCTCGAAGATTCATTCGATCTTCGAATTTAGAAAGATCAATCACCGTATCCCAGCCTCAACCTTAGCTTCAAATCTCTAGGTCTGAGAAAAGAACTTCGAAATCTCGAACCTCTATGAAATCTCAAATCTTCCCTAAGGGGTCAAAAAGCTGTTTAGCTACATTTCACTCATATAGAGCCAGAATGTTCTCTAGACCTCCAAATCAGGACCAGTCAGTGTCCATCTCTCAAGAATCGTGAGACCTTTAAGAAACTGTCTAAGGAAAGTGAACTTTTGCGGGACTTATTTGTTCAGATTCCCTCAAATACTCTAGAAAGAGCAATAAATCAGGACAAGAAATCAGGTGCTTAATTGACTCTCGAGATTTCACCCAAACTCAGAAATTCAGTTTATCAGTGGCTATCCCATAATAATTTTAGGACCTCTAGAGAATCAAAGTTTTATTGGATTACAAAAACCCTATATTCCTAACCATCATTTCCACTCAAACTAGAACAAAGCAATTTTCATCTGTATTTGGTAAGCAGAATGCCTTCAGAAATTTTCCCAGACTCGAAATACAACAAGGTCAGGCCTGTTTTCTCAATTTCACCCCTGCCTTCAAAAGATCATTTCACAAACTCGAGCATCGGAGAATGTCAGGCAACTCAACTCTACCAGCTTGCAGGCAACTACAAAAATCTTATCTCTCTAAGTGACCCTGCTTAAAAAATCCTTTCGCAACTGCCCGAGAATCCAGTGGTCAATCTATCAGTTCCTATAGCTCTGAGACTCCCCAAGCTTCAAATCTTCTAAACATGGCCTATGACAGAGATCTACAGAAAATCAAGTAGCATCTCCAGTCTAAACCTCTCTAATTACCCGAAAAAGGTTTTTTGACCTAGTTTTCTGCTCGGACATCATAAGTCAGAGTAGACGGAGGCTATGGCTCACTTGGACCAGGGGCCATCTTTTACCTGACAATTTCCAAGATTAATTTTACCATCTTGCCCTTCCAAAATGCATCTAAGAGCTTTTCAGGTTAGGAAACTCTCATTTCACCCCCTTGCCCTTATCGTAATTTGGTTCTGACTTGTCTGATACAATCAGAATATCCGTGACTTTAAAACTAGGCACTGAGTTTTCCATGTTATGAGCCTAATAGCTCACAAAAGTAGACGGCACAGTGAAGGTTCTAAAATGCCAAAAGCATTTAATGCACATTAATGAGCTAAGACTTTTCAAACTTAGCTCATTAATGACATTTAATGCATTTACACCTTAAGACCAAAATTGCCAACCATTGGATTGGAATCTCCCCAAATGCACCCTCACCCTTCACCTTTAGATTAGATCCTTGAATTTCAAATCCCTAGTGCACCCCTCATGTGCCCCCAAAGAGCATCTTAATGCTCTCTCTTGATATTTGCAATCAACCAACACCTATAAAAAACATCCAAATCCACCCCTTTGTCAACCTCACCAATCCCTACCAACAAGAACAACCCCATTTAAGGTAAGGTCTTAACCTTGATTAGCTTAAGTCCTTCATAGTTAAGTAGCATGCTCATGTACTGCTTTTATGTCTTACAATCATTATATGAATTGCTTCAAATTCGGGTTACAACAGTAGAGACAAACTGTCTCTATTGTAAATTTTTATTTGACTTTTGGCCAGTCCATATTTTGTTTTTTGATTTTTGTACAGCTCATAACGAGCTTAAATTTTAGTATGTTATGATAAACATGTATGTCTAGTTCTATATTTAATTTTAGGATGTTTTAAGTTGTGGAAGGCCTCGATATGGCCCCCAAAATAGACCCCAAAATATGGATCTTGTGTGACCTAGTTCGGCTCATTTATTATTGATTTTTTGTAGAATTTTTTAGACATGATCTTGAGCTAATTTTTGGATATGTTATTTTCTTGGTATATTCTTGCATTTGATGGAAATTTTAGAATTTTTCAATGCCCCTAAGGGAACCAATGGTTGAGGTAAGGTTGCTGGATTTTGCCAAGGCCTAATGCCTGAATTTTAGGGAATTAAAATTCAGGCGTTAGACAATCAGGAGTTAGCATAAACTTAAGATTATTATATATGGTTGAAAATATATTTTTCTTAGCTTTCTAAATTAACCGACCACACTCAATTTAAAATTTTGTGAAGAAAGATATGCCCTCCGGAGTGCAAATTATCCGAAACCTAATGTCTGAATTTTACCTTGTTAAAATTCTGTCGTTGACAACAAATTTAGGCATCAATTTATAATCAGACATTAGAATAAACATAGACTTATTATATATGGTTGAAAATATATTTATCTCAGCTTTTCAAATTAATCAACCACACTTAATTTAAAAATTTATGGAGAGAGATATGCCCTTCGGAGTGTTGATTGTCCGAAACCTAACACCTGAATTTTAATTCATTATATATTGTTAGAAAGATCTTTCTCTCAGCTTTTCAAATTGATCAACTACGCTTAATTTGGATCTCTATGGAGAGAGATATGTCCTTTAGAGTGTAAATTGTATATGCCTAATGCCTGAATTTTAATGGCGTTGGAAGCAAATATAGGCGTTGGAGAAATTCAAGCATTGGGATCTAGGACACACCCTAGTGAACCCTGACCTTCTCTAAACCCATATACAGGAAAATGACACATTGAAATTCATCCATGTGCTTAGGCACCTCTATGGGCCCTATTTTCATCCCAACGCTTGAATTAATTTAGATGTTGAGTAAAAATTCAGGTGTTAGGATGAATTTTAGGTGTTAGGCTGTGTTAAAATCCACCTTTTTAAAATATTTGGTATTCTATGTTGGGCCTAGGGCGAAGGCCATGGACCGCAGAAGGGGCCCACCCCTATCACACCCCAAACCTGTAATGCACTAATGAACTCGAAGTCCGGTGTATGGCATTCCCAGAACTTATACTTATATATATATATATATATATATATATATATATATATATTCTCATACAGCGGAATATCATATCCTAATCATCATATTACAATAATCTCAACCAATCTCATATATGAAATAACATTAACCTGACAAACTAAAGAATATCAAATAACTGTAATGTAACTAAATCTAAAGATACAACTGATCCTCACTAAATAATCACTCATGCTGAAAATAACTTTCCACTCATGGCATCAACATCATGTCTCAGATCATATCGCCAATAGTCTCTAACTCATTTATAAGGTCCACTTCTAAATCCTCATCACTTGAAATGTTTGTCAACAATGGAGTGAGTTTGACAATTCAACAATGTATCGTAGAAATATATCACAATTACAGAAATATGGGCTCACTGAGTAGAATATTTTACAAAACTTAAAACATGCTATCAGACTAAAACATCTGCTGAAACTAAAAAATAATTGAACTGAATTGAGATACACTAAACAAAAATAGAACTGAGATACATATACCATATCTACTAAAAATATGAATAACTGAAAATAACAGAACTAAGATACCAAGTTAGAAATAGAGATCAAACCATCAGCTAATGGATAACAGAATAGGCAGATATCTGAAACAGAATAGAACAGGCAAATATCCAAAATAGAAACAGATAACTAATGATAGAACATAACTAAACAGAATTTTTAGACCATGGTTTTCACCTATTAATGTGACCCAGTGATTAGGTACCTGACATACATATTATACCCGGTACGGAGGGCCAGACACACATATTATACCTAATGTAGAGAGCCAAACACACCTATTATACCGAGTGCGGAGAGCCAGACATTAAACTTTCCTCTTTAACGAAAAGTGGTCCATAACCAATCAGAGATACATGCATAGATCATACTAATATGAGGGATAATGTCCAAACAGAGATTATCATTCAGATTTACATAAGAAACTGAGATACAAATCAGTTATGAACTAACAATTCAGATTTTTTAGATTTTAAGAACAATAACACACTTGGAATTGTAGCCTATGTTACACTCAGACTAATGATCCAACTTAATGAACAAAAAATCCAGGGTAACTTTACTTGCAAGTATACAAGTGTTGTAGTACTGAA
>JAOXJP010257008.1:0-21403 GCA_025762735.1 Platanus orientalis | reverse complement strand
CCAAAAAAGTGTTCAGTCGAAAAAGTAACTGGCCAATAAAAGACATCAAATTCAAAAACACTTCATGTGTCAATCAATGCACGGCAATAGAGGTCTGTCTTAATACAGATGATCATTCTCCTATATATATATAGCAAATCACATCTCATCTCTTACAACTTAACCATGCCTTAGATTGATTTGTCACATCAAGTTGCATGTTTTTTATCCCCTCTAGAGCCCATTTTCATAACAACGCCAACTTCTAGTACTCGCCACAAGTTTTTTACATAAATAAGTCAAGTTTGAACAACATTTTAACCATTAAAAAAAATTGGTTTGACTCAACTAATCATTTAAGCATGGCCGCACGTTTATGCATACACTATTGCTAATGGATGTATCAAATCATCTTCCTCAATCCTCATGTTGCTTAGTCTTGGCCTAAAAGTTTTCACAACCATGTCTCTTTAAACCAAATCACTCATGGTCATAGGAAACATACTAGAATAGAAATCATCAAGCCTCGACCTCATAATATAGTCATGAGTCTATAAGGACATAAATGTCTACATGACCAAAGTCTCACACTGTAAGGAGCATAAGGAATTAGTTCACTTACATATGTAAGTCACAATCGTACTAACACATGTAGTATGAAATGCATGCTACGGTGGAACTCATTAAGATTTTGTCAATTTCTCAACATTATACGAGTCTTATGTAGCGTTTGGATAAACATATTTTTAACAACTTATGACTTCTAGCACTCCCGAAGTCATAAGTCCCTATGTTTTTGTGTTTGGTTTACTAAATAAAAAGTTACTTATGCATAAGTCATAAGTAGGAGAGAAGTAGAGAATCAACTTATTTTTAACTTGGGATCCAACAACTTACCAAATAAATTGAGCCATTGACTATGCAAAAATTTTGATTAGTCAAACCCTATAATTATAAATAAGTAACTTTTTTTTTAAGTTAAAAGTCAACTATAAGTTTATCCAAACACTACCTTAGTCCAATCACTCTCTCATGTGCTTAACTCGAGCTTTCATAATCTAATCACCTTATCGTACGCCTAATTAGAGTCTCACATCTAGTTTTCTAAGGTATACATGCATATATAACTATATATATCATGTTGGTTCACCTATAATCTGCTCCTAAATCCAATCAAGCGACATCATTAATACATGCTTACCTCACACTTTATTACATCAAAAACTATTTTAAGCATCCACAATATATATATATATATATATATATATATATATATATATATATATGCTAGACGTCTCATCTGCTCGCAACTTATGCACTAAGACGATTGTGGTGTGAGTACATGACCTAAAATTGGTGACAAATCACACCATATGTCCAATCACATGGTGCTAGGGTGTACAATTGATCATGTTAATTAACAATCCATACAACATGTAATAACAAATCAACATGATTATCTTATTAAATAAATGAATGTCTACAAATCCCATATGCATCTTATTGTAAACCAAATATGAATAGTTATATGCTAAAAACTAAAAAACATTAAATTCTACGTAGTCCCATACTTCTCACATGAGCTCTAAATGTATCCCAAGGAATAGACTTAATAAGTGGGTCAGCAACCATTTGACTCGTAAAAATATGTTTGATGACCACCTCAAATGGTTGCTAACCACCTCCTATTACACAACCATATCTCCTACATGGTGATTTAGAAGCAGCATGTACTTATTGTTTTGATGATATAATAGAAACATTGCTCTGAATAATTGTTTGGATAAGTTTGGTTGAGTGTACTTTTATGTTAATGTGGTGATGGAGATGTATTGCGGCCTTCTCTTGTTCATCAACTCGAACCTCATTTTTCTACAGTTGATGTTATGGATCAGCCTCACTCTTTAGGTCAGCAGGCTCGCCTTTGGCGTAAGTCTAGACTTTGGTTAATATGGGCTGAATAACTCCAAGGAATGTAGGGTGTATCATGGGACTGGCAGGACCGCAAGGTCCTCCCTTGCACCCTTTGTTACACTGCAATAGATCCGAAGCTCGAGTATGGTCCGTGCATTTTTTTCTTCTCTACCATGACGAATCAATTGATTTAATGTAGGCATCACTTTTTCCTTTGTCCTTGATTTTTTCCCTATCAATAGTGGTTACAAAGCACCCCTTTCATATCAAGTACACGCTAATGAAAGCCAAGCCAACATGCCTTCTATTAAGGGATCTGGGTGTGTTCATTCTTTCAAGATCCCTCTTCTTCGGACTCTCTTTAGTTTGGCCGGTCTTCAGTTAACAATAGATGTCGATCAGGAATGAGGTCGTCGATCCCCAACTCAACCTCAAGTTCAGCTGCCTAATCCAACATGGAGGGCTCTTTCAATCTCAGTTGATCAACATTGAAGATGGGGTGGCGGGTAAATATAAATACTGTGACTTTGATCTTTTTCAATAAAATCATCACATAGTAAATCAACAAAGCCCAAGGTGATGTCTCTTTCCCCTTCAAGTTTACTAATTTTTCAAAAAAAAGTAAAATAATTATTGTTTGTGAACTTAAGTATAGCTACATTGAGCGAGTCATGTTTGAGGTCAAATTGACTAATTGATAATTTCTTAATTTCTACAATGCAAGAAACCATGTCAATTTTTGTCATCCATGAAAGTTTTCATAACCAATAACCTTTTTTTTTTTTTTTGAAATACATTGATTAATATGATGCTCAATGGTGCAATTGGATGTGTGTTTTAATTCAAATACAATTACTGATTGTTTATCAAATGTAATGGGGACAACATCCAATGTTTGATTTTAATGAAGCATTAAAAGCTTTTCTTGAATGAATTTTCTCCAACATATGTGAGGGATGAAATTTTTTAATGATTAACATAGAATTTTATTTAAAGAAAAATAACTAGAATACAATAGTGAGGAGAACAATACAAGAATACAATATGTAAGAATTAAGCTAAAGTTTACAACATGGGGAATTTCATCCCCTTTAAACATAATGCTTTGCCTAACACGCCATTGGGCTAGAGCATCCGCATAATTGTTTTACTATCTAGGAACACCAGAAAATGAGATTTTCATCCCATGTTATAGATCCCTAATTTTGAGAATGATACACAATAATCCACATTGTCCCCAATTCCGGTGCTAACTCCACTTAACCACTGTTGAAGAGTCTACCTCAATGATACTCCCACTTAAACCCAATGCCTTTATATCCCTAAGACCCATTAGATATGTAGTTTTGTTTTCCTTAGTTGAATCACATACACTTATTGGGATAACAATCACACACGTCACTTGTTTGTTGTTGTTTTGTATAATGCAACTAGCCCCACATTACCTAATTAAGAGCCATTAAAGTTTACCTTAAACTTCCCTACCAGTGGAGGAGACCATTTCTTAAGTGTAAAATGTACTTTAGTTCCTATAGAGGGAATACATGATTGCCAATTTTGAATAATTCCATTGATTAATAACCTTTTGTACTCTTCAAAAGCCACCATCTAGCTCGCTATGAAAGCTTTCTACTTTGTTTGGTATATAGTCAATGATTTCTCTTACTTTCTTCTTCTTGTCTTCAAATATCCTTTAGTTCCTTTCTTCCCAAATTCTCAAATGATGCCTTGGATGATTTTTGTTAAAAAATTCCTCATCTTGGGACCAACCAGACATCTCAAATGTAGTTGGAGTGTTAGCCAATTCATGTAGGAATGAAGAAAACCTCATCTAAAAGTTGTTTTGCAAAATCCTAGGTACATTAAAGGTACAACTATGGTTTTCTATACACAAGGATAAGTGCGAGTTGACTAGATATTGTGATGCTAATTTTGCTGAATTTAAACCATTTGCTAGTTTACCATTGGATATTCCATTAACTTTGACTTTATAGTTATCTTGATGTATTAAGAGAAAACCAACAACCTTATTATCAACTAGTGAAACTAAATACAGATCAATGGCAATAGCTACTAAAGAATTCACAAGGTTGACATTCATACTAGAAAACTTGCATCAACGGGTAAATAAATCAATGTCACTATATTCTAACAATCTATTGATTACAAAATTAGCCGAGAACCTTGTCTTCCATGTAAGGACAAAATATCTTGAAGTACATTTGTCAGCATCTAATTTTGGCCCAGGGTCTAGAAGTTTCTTTCAATGGGTAACACTAATTCTCTAGAATGGACCTTAGGCATCCTAAGAAACTAAGGTGGTTAGATGACCTCCCATTTTTAGCTCATTCCTATTATTTCTTAATTTGACACTCTAGACCCTCGATTTTTCCTAACATCTTTGTAGGATCTACTTTATTTATCTTCATATCCTTCTAATATCATAGCTTTCTGAATGGTTGTCCTAAGTTCGGTCACATCTACATTAAAAATTATGACTTTATCCCTCATCAAATGTGGAACATTGAATCTCATCATACAAGCATCAGATGACTAATCTGTATCACAAATGCATCTAGAATGTCCCAAAACCTTAAAGTAAAGTGTTTGATCATCAAAATTTATTGTATTGAGCTTTGGCGAATCTTAAGCCCCAATTTAGAATTTTTCAAAATTTGACCAAAATACACATTGACAATCAATTAAACACCATAAATGGATTTAGCATGCCTTAAAACCTTAGGGTATCGGACATGACATTTAGAGTCCATTTCTAAGCCTTTCATCATATCATATCAAATCCTGACCATTCGATCTAGTACTTTAAAATTCTAGATAAAAAAAATCCCACCATGATGATGAATGCCATCGATTTAGTCAGGGTAGAAAATTTCTCAAATTTTCTATATTTGAACAATAAGATTCTGTATGGGTACACCATATTACAATGCATTGTGACACGTCAAATCAAAATCCTACTTTTCTTAACATGTGTTGGCATTTCCTTAATCCTCTCTCATTTTTGGTATGAACATAACCCGTTGATATTTATTTGGCTTAACCAAAACCTTGTTACCATACACTTTTTTAGCTTAACCTAAAACATATGTCTAAACACCCCTTAAGCCTAGCCTAAAACCTATACACAAACACCTCTTATTTTAGCTTAAGTCCAAACTTATACACAAATATCTTAGGTTCACAAGTCACTAAATACTTGACATGAGTCCAACATGCCTAAATCCATATCACATTACTCTTTTTGATCCATGCCACATGCCCTACACGTGTCAAGCACACTTAGGCACACTCCCATTCCACTTTTGGATTCTTAATCACTCTTCCTTATATTTTTATTGACATGTCATTGCTACTTAGGCAAAGATGATACCAATTTTAGCTCACCAACTCTTTCTTCCTAAAACTACCTAGCTACCTCATTCCAATCCTCCAATCATTTCTCTTGTGGTCCAACACACTCCTCCATTCACTCTCTTTTTTCTAGATGAAAGTCTACACGTGTCAAACATACTTAGGCACACTCCCATTAGATTTTTAATCACTCATTCTTCCATTTTTAATTGATATGTCATTATCACTTAGATATAGATCATGCACCAACTCTTCCTTCCTAAAACTACTTAGCCACCTCATTCCAATCCTTTAATCATTCTCCTTTTGGTCCAACACACTCCTTCATTCACTCCCCTTTATTTAGATGAAAGTTCAGTTAACTCCTATAAATAAGAGATCACCCATCTTTCTACACACATGGAAAAACCCCCCAAAATCCAAATCTCTCTCTATCTTTGTAATGGCAAAGACCCCTTTAAAACCCCTTTCTCTCTCTAAGATCACATGGTGGAAGGACCCCCTCAAACAATCCCTCTCACTTTCCCCCTTTCATACTCTCTTATAATTTTAGCTTAAAGAAAAAAGCTCCTAGAGATGTGCTATCCAATCTCAAAAAAGAATCCCACCTCACAATGTGCTTACATACAATAGGTGTGCAATCTCCAATCCTTTTCTTTTATTAATTTATCTGTTCTTTTCCTTTTTATAACATGTTATATTGGTTATTAATTTTAAGTTTATGTGATTGACTTTATTTATTTATTTTTCATTGATGTCTATTATATGATCTCATTTTTATGTTGCATTTCTTTTATTCATTTTTTAATCTATTATTTATTCTTTAACCCTTCCAATCCCCTAAAAGACTACTCATTGAATTTAAGGAATTATACATCTATATTCCACTAATGTCTTGACTCCCTTTACTATCATCACCATTTTTTTATTTACCCTCCTTTGTAACATTTTCTCCATGTAATTTACACCAATATCATGAGTTGCATCATCCTATGTATATAATAGACCCAATGTGTACATCTTGTTGTCTATTCATTTTTATAATTATTTTATCTCTTCATTATACCATATGTCAGTTTTTCCTTTTGGATGTATGATTACCATCAAATGCATTATTTATTTATTTTCTTTTCTTTTAGGCCATTTTTGTTAAGATAGGCTTTCAGTTTGTATTTTATATTTAATGGATGGATGTTTGAATTTCTTATCTTGAATGTATTTTGATTTATGAATTTTACCTTTTTTTAAAGAAAAGTCTGTATTCTTAGTTATTATTATTATTATTATTATTATTTTTTGTTTTGTTTCATAGAATTAAGTGATAGTTTAAACATGTTATTTTAGAGTTGTTCTACTTGAAGAAAGTCAATGTTAATTAGTAGTTTTGTTGGAAAAATTATTCTTATCTTTACTGGAGTATGATATTGTCAAGTTCAGAAGTACATTATAACATTTCTCTTGATTAGAACCTAGATTTGAGTCAATGAGAGTTTTGTTGAAAAGAAGGTTTGTATTCGGAATAGGTTGATAATGTTGCTGAAAAAAAAAAGACTTTAAATAAATAATGGATGCAATAAAATGACTTAGTCTTATTGGCTTAAGACTTACTTGTAGTAGTGATTTGTGTCATTGTTGTGTGGTCTTGCAATTTGTTTAAGTGTTGTACTTTCATGTTTTGTATTAATCTAGCTTCTCAGGCTTCATGGCTTTGACTGTAGTTTAAGGTATGTTCTCTACCCATTTTATTTACTTTTATTAGATAGCATGTTAAGTGGATATTGTTTTATAGAATGCACTTAAATAATATGTTTTACTTATACTTAAGACACACACGTGCTCTTCTTAGGATAAAACACTTGCACATGTATAACACATTAAAAGAAAAAAAGAAAAAAAGAAAAAACACTCATGCACACATCATATATAGAAATTCGATTCTAAGTTTGAACTAAGTTAAGTAGGTAACCGCATATGTGGATGAACTGGGGTGCCTAACACCTTCCTCGGTCCATAACCAAACCACTAACTCAAAACTCTAAGTTGACCAGTTTATGAGGAGTTTTATATTTTTAAAATTAATTTTAAAAAGAAAACTATTTGTTTTCAAAAATAGATGTTTAGTTACATATTAAAAAGGACTAGTGGTGATTCCTTGTTTTCGTAGGTTAGGCCCATGATGAATGGATCCATTTTTTAAGAGGCCAAGACCCACAACATTAACATTCATTTAAGAGAAGGTTCAACAAGAAGAAATCACACTCATCAATTAGAATTGAGTATCACATTGCTATTATATTCATGAAGGGACTCAAGTATAGAATGTTTTTAATTATGAAATATCCACAAGCACTTGGCATTTTAAAAGATCAGCATTAAAAGAGAGTGTTAAAGGGGACTATTAAGAAAAGAGACCAACACTGGTCTCAATATCTCAAAGTAGATCATTAGAAAATTCCATTATGTCCTAAGTACTGGCTCTGTTTAGTTGGTTAATACTAGAACATATTTTACTGACTCAATAGGTCAGTCTTGAGTGCCGAATAAAAGGGCATAAGCTTTCTCTTCCTCTATTATGAATGCGAATGAGTGTCATAGTGAGTGAGTACTAGTGTAAGTCATGCATACATGAGAAATGTGCAAGTGTGTGATTGTCAAGTGTATTGAAGAGTGTAATATATTATATAACTAATTGAAGGGCATTTATTCGCTGAGAAATGCCATAGATGCCCGAATTTGCGACCACCTCCCCTACCAATGGTTCAGGTTTGGCATGGATTAGGGTCAATGTTGAAACTCGTGATGGATTGGGGTCGATCTAAATCCAGCTGAAATCAGCTGGGTTCTATGGATTAACTTGAACTTGACCCACAGCTAGGAAAAGTAGAATCCAGAAGGAGATTGATGTCTATGCCTATGTAAATGTGCCATACACTGACACATGATATGTTTTTGAATTTGGTGCCTGTTATTGGATTTGGTGTCCAAGACACTAGGGGACGTCATATAGAATAAAATGAATATTTCATATTCGAAAAAAAGAGAGAGGATATTCTGCCTAGGACATCAGGAGACGTCATAAAGAATAAAATAGGTGGGTGATACATTTTTTTAATCTAGAATATGCATTTATTTTCCATATGACATGCCCTAGTGTCTTGGACACCATCATAGACACCAATCCTGCACAGAACATTCTTTTCTTTAAAAAATGCATCACCCACTCATTTTATTTCATATGACATCCCTGATGTCCTGGACAACATCCTGGACACCAAATCCTGGACTGGACATTTGCTCCCTTTTAACTGAGCACTCTTTTTTTTATGGGAAGGATGATCTGTCCAGGATTTGGAGTCCAGGACACTAGGGGATGTCATATGGAATAAAATGGGTGAGTGATGCATTTTCTGAATATGGAATATGCATTTATTTCCACTTGAGGCCTCTGGTGGCCTGTACACCATCCCAGACACCAAATCCTGGACAGAACATCCTTTCCCCCTTTTTTAACGGTTACAAAGAGTCGCACAGACTTTTTTTGGTCATAGAACATTTGTTTTGAATCCAGAACTGGTTAAAAGTGGCAGAGTGACTGTTGATGCTATTCAATTAACCCATTGGTACTTTGGGGAGGGGGATGGATTAAAGCGTCCGGTTAGGTCAGGCTATAATGTTGACCCGACCCATTAATACACCATGCCAACCACATGTGCAGAAGAGGAGCTCCAAGACCCCTTATCTTCTCCCATTCTATATATCAAAGAAACCATTGTCGTCATTTGTCAAAATATCTTGAAACCAACGAATGTCTTTCACTCTTTTGAGCTTGAGCTGGGCCTCTACAATCATATCTTAAAGACGCCAACACTGTAGCCTTGTTTACTCCTATGGCTACCGTGTGTGCATCGCCAAACCACTCTCCAACTCTCCCCACCATTTCTCTGCACTCTGTTCCGACCAAATCATCAATTCGATCTTTACAACCTCCTCCTCAATCATTATCTTCTTCTTGTTCTCATGCCAAGCCTGGTTTAAGTTTGGTGTCTGATGACTTGCTTACTATCGCAGCTGCAGCTCAAGCAGTGGCTCTTGCGAGTGCTGCTGTTGAGGCTGCTAGGGATGCCGTTTCTTCGGCATCAGCTCTGGTTGAGTTCTCGCTTGATGGACACAATGACATCCAGTATGGAAGCAATGGGAGATTGGGGAGTGAAGATGGGGGGAATGCATTGGGACTGCGGAGGAGGAGGAGGAAACGTAGGACGGCTTTGGAATTCTTGGAGACCAATTCGAGCCTTGATAACAAGGAACAGTGCTCATTCAGGCCATCCCGTTCAGTGTATTTAACAAGTAAAGAAGAGGCTGAATTTTGTTTTAACCTCAAGGTATGGTTTCTACTTGGAACTTCTAACTTCTTAGTGCCTCTTATCCTTTTCTCTTATCTCATTCTATATTAGATAATTTTCTCTCTCTCTTTCTCTCTCTCAATTTGGTGGGTCCCATCAATGAGATCTCCCAGAGCAAAATCAACCCCAGTCGGATGATCTTAACAAAATAGTTTCAGAAGAATATTTTTGACAAAATTAAAGGTTTCTCTTTTTGATTAAAATAGGAGGCTGATGCTGCCAAATACAATTAACATATGACAAGTGAATCCAAGCCTTTCAATTTAATGACCATGATGACATTTACCTCTTATAAATATGTAACGCATCTCTCTCCTCCCACCCACACCACACACACATACCAAAAAGAAAGAAGTATGCCTTCCTTATGTTAGTTTGGGTTCCTCTCAAGTAGGTACATTCCTTAGCAAATGGTGAAAGAAAAAAAAATAATAATAATAATAAGGAAAAGAATTCGATGAATATCTCTTATGAACTCTGGATCCTTTGCGAAGTCACAGAGCTTGGTTGGCCCTGTGAACTTATTGATGTGAAAAGAAAAACCATCTAAGGAGTGTTTTGATAAATACACCCTGAACAAATCAGTACTGAATAGTCAAAGACAATTTGGATACATGGTGCCTCCCTGCATGTGTGCTATGTGAACTAGTAATCGGTTGTTCTACCATCCTCATGGTCTACTTGAATAGTAATTCGGATAAGCAAGAAAATCCTCTGCACCGGGAGCAGGGTGCATCCTCTCACAGGAAGTTGTGGGTCCCATACAAAAGGTGCATGGGGCACCCTGCTCCTGGTGCAGAGGATCAGGCCCCTTCGGATAATTATCCCTTTTTCATAACTAAATAACAGATTTGTGTAGAAACTCCATTAGTACAACCATTCTGAATTCTGAGAGTAGAAGTAATTTTAAACTCTAAATAGGAGGGAGCAAGGCTAGAAGCAGCTAGGAGGAGAATTGGAGACATGAGTGAGCCGACCTCGTCTCAATGGGCTCAAGCCATAGGGATTGAGAGAGGTGATCTAGACAAGACGCTATGTAGAGCGAGGGAGTCAAGAGAAAGGATCATTCTCAGTTACCGGAGACTTGTATTCTCGATTGCAGCCAGTTACCAAGGCAAAGGATTAAGCTTACAAGATCTCATTCAGGTTCCAACTAATTGCACATTATCTGTTTTGCTTCTTAAAGCAGTGTAAAAATGATTTTTTTTTTTTCATTATAACAGGAGGGAAGTATTGGACTTCTTCGAGGGGCCGAGAAATTCGATCCGAACAAAGGAAATAAGCTCTCAACGTATGCATACTGGTGGATCAGACAAGCTATCATCAGGGCCATAGCTAACAAGTCAAGAATTATCAGACTACCTGTAAGACATTGCAACACAATTTTTATGTTCAAAATATGACACAGAATTGCCATTGAGAACGCCGGGCTGGCTTTGAGATGGAAAGGCCCAGTAATGGATCACTCTTGAATGAGCAGTAACAACAAAGCTGATTGTCCTTCATAGCCCAATGGATGGGCCACCTTATGGACCATTATAACAAGTGGTTCAATTGCCCCAAGAGGCTAGCTAATGCATTCTTAATGTGGGCACACATACTTAATGTGGGCACACATTAAGTATGCAATCAAGGCCCATCAATTGAGCTGGTCCAAAAGAAGGGCACGCATACTTAATGTGGGTTGAGATGATGCAAACACGGAAAAGATTATATACGGAAATCTGTTTTTCCTGATATATTAGGATGGCATTAAGGAGTGAACACATCAGTGCTGAAAAGTGATAAGCACCTCACTTTGAGGTACTGATACTCAGTCTCCTGATGTCATCCTAATACATCAGGAAAAGCAAATTTCCGTACCTAATCCCAGCCCAAAAGCTTCAAGCCTGAAGCAGAGTTACACTAAACTTATTCACATGATTATGTCAGACCACTTTATTATTAATTTGCTTTAAGTTTTCTGTTCATTAACCAAAAGGCGTTAGGGGATCAAATCAATATACTGTAAGATACAGAGAATTGAGAAGTTCCTAGGCTGGTAATTAGTGAATGCATGGTTAGCTTGTCATGTGTAGGAAAACATGTTTGAGATGGTGGCAAAGATTGCAGAAGCTAACACTATCTTAAGCACGAGATTAAGGCGGTTGCCCACTGGCGAAGAGATCGCGAACATGGTCGATATGAGGGCTTCAAATGTGAGACTCATATGCGAGAGAAGTAGACCCCCGATCTCGGCAGATCGAACATTGACCAACCAAGGATACATGACACTACAGGTTCGTATCTTACATTCCACATTTTGTTTACACAATTTAAATAAGTTTTATACTTTAGTATGGACTGATGGAAGCACTTAGGACCGGCTATTTGATGGGTCCAGATGAGGAAATCCCTTAAGACAAAAGACTGCAAGCTGATGATCTAACCATTTGTTCTATTGTGTTATTTCGAATAGTCCTTAGCATTTCTGTGTGGATACATGAACATCCAACAAAAATCTTTAAGATGGAATGCTGCAATAGTTTGCTTGGGTTGATTTTCATCTGTCAGTATAGAAATATCATCTGGTTGGTTCGAGCCCCCTTATTGCATGTTATGATACCATAAAACCAGTTAATTATGTAATGTGTGAAGTTTGATTTGGGTTAGCATCATATTTTGTCAACCCGAATATGACCCGGATTATAACCCAAAAAACTCGAATATGGAAAAATTTGGGCGAAAGTGAACAAAAAAAATTGACTCGTTTTTATGGTTTTATGTAGTGGACTTGATCTGAACCGTATCCACCATGTATTAGGGGTTTTTTGGGGTATTTATATGTTTCATTCTAGGGTTGCGTGCGAAGAGGAAGAGATTCTGAAAATTGTAATCGTCATTAATGAAGGTTTCCAGATAGTAAAAGTTTTCTCCACAGTTTCGTGGTTTTTCCCAAATTGAGGTTTTCCACGTAAATCTTGTGTTGTGCATGATTTTCTTTTTCGTTTTGCTAGTTGATTTTATTACATCCCGTTTTCTTCTAAGTGGAAGAAGATAAATCGGTCATATCAAATTAAACAGCTTTTTCCTGTCCAACTTCCTGATGAAAGTATCCTCTTTACTGTTTGCTTCATATAACACTCTTCGGGTACACCCTTCGGTTGCTTAAGAATGACTTTGTCCATGCACTTGAGATCAACTGTCTAATGTTGTGGCTATGATTTCCTTGCGAGCTTAATCACCAATATTGTACCTCTATAAGTTAGTATTTTGTGTGGATCACACCTGGGTTTTTGAACTTATAAATAAATGAGAAAGATTGATTTGTTTTCTATTCACTGCATTGAACTTGTTTAATTGGGATTTCGTTGCAGGAGATCATATCAGGGCCAGAGGAAATAAGGCCGGAAGTAATGGTGAATAGACAGCTAATGAAGCAAGAATTAGAGAAGCTTCTCAAGGAACTCGATGAAAGAGAAGCATATATATTGAGATTACACTTTGGTTTAAATGGAGAGACGCCTCGATCGTGCGAGGAGATTGGAAGAGTATTAAACCTTTCAAGGGAGAGGGTTCGACAGATTAAATGTATTGCACTAACAAAACTACAACAAACAAGTATCATAGACAGTCTTAGAGTATATATGGTGTAGGTGTTCTATTATTTAAAACAACAATGTAAAGGAAGAAAATAAACAAAGGGAATCCAGTTACAAAAACCTCCCTGTCCAATCTTTTGGATTCAAAACCTTTGAAGAACTTTGTTAGTTTTTTATTTTATTTTTTTGTTGTGACAAAACAGCACAATGGAACAAAACAGGGATTGGCGATGTGTGGGAAACATAACAAGAAAACAGTAAATGACAAAGAACAATCACATAATACAATATTTAATGTGGTTCTGCAAGATTGTCTATCTCCATGGGCAAAGAGGATCAAGAACTTCCATTAAAACAAAAATGAAGATTACAAAACGCACAAAGGAGAATTTCCAAAATTCAAAGACAAAACCCTAAAAAAAAGAACTCTTCACACAAAACGTTAAGCACTAAAAAATACAGGTCCAAAAAAACTGATTTTTCTTCTAATTGCCAAACAGGTTATATTAGGGTTGAATTCAATATGATTTCCCAACATTTTATTTATTTATTATGATTATTATTATTTATTAATGTTGTTCACACGCTTCTTACAGTCAAGTCCTCGTTGGCTGCAAGGATAATGGGAGTGATTTATTTATATTGACGTCTCATCTTGGTTACTGGATTTTTCATAATAAGGTTTTCTTGTTTTGGGAAGCAAACAGAATTGGCACCCATAAAACTCCACTAGTGTAATGTGCTTTATTCATTCTTAAGTTCTCATTGCAAGCCAAACAGTCAACTGCATCTACATCTGCAAGTCCCTTATCTTATGCATGCGAAAAAGCTTGTCTGTCATTAGGCTATCAACTATTCAAGCTAGCTCCGCTTGTCATGACCCTCACTTGTGCTCAATCTTGCAGCGTGTGAGTTGAGGCCAAGCATAAGCCTAGCTCCTTTACACTCCGTTGTACCCGTCGATTACCACAATCTTACTAGAACACTCAGTCTGGTTGCCATGAATTGTATATAAAAGAAAAGAAAATCCCACAAGAAAAGGAAAGAAAAGAATCATGAAAAAAACATGAGAAAACTAACTTTTCATGGCAACCAGACAGCTTAAAAATGATTTTTTGTGAAAATTTTGTCATGAGAAAAACTTTTCATGGCAACCAAACTGGGCCTGTGTTTTTCACACTTCAGAAACTAGGTGCAAGATGGAACCCTAGAGAGAAATCTTTGGAAGGAGAGAGAGAGATGGAAAAAGGGAGAGAATAAATACCTTGGATATTCTCTGCATCTTATGTTATTGTAGACCAAGAGCGAGAGGGAGTAGTTATAACCATCTGGGTTTAAAGCGTAACTTCCTATAACTCGCACTGAGTATCTGTCTTTATCTATTACATGAGAAATTTGGTATAACTGGCTATAATTCCCAGTAACTAACTCTGTTTATCTGGGCACATGTGGACGCCTTCAGGTCCAAACCGACCTGATTTTCAATATCTTCCACAAACACAATGAGCACAATCAATTGCGCATCTCTCAACTTCACACACATCGCTCTCTTCATATAAGTTAATGAAGCGAGTGACCGACGAGCATACAACCATGGTGGAAGTACCATATTAAGCTCCATCAGACTAACATGCATGGCACATCATCCACACCCTAGACGATTTTGGCTCACATCGGATTGCACATTACTAATCCCTCTTGAGTCTCAGCTCAATACATACTCAACCTATCCGTAGTAATGTGCTCATATTGGAAAAAGAAGTTTTACAAAAATATGTATACATATACATAATAGTCCAATTTAAAAACTTTTCACAACATGCCGCGGCAATGAGAACCAATATTGCCTAAAACTGATCAGTTTGATCACTTTCCTAATCATGCCCCTATGAACCGAATCACTCATGGTCATAGAAACCACACTAGAGTAGCAGTATCAATGATAATCCACCTCATAACATAATCTAAGGTCACAAAGGGTACAAAAATATCATTAAAAATGACTACAGGGCTCACATAGTAACGAAATAGGGATTCATTCGCTCACTAGCCTATATGGTTGACTTAGCACATGTTGTATGATATGCATGCTATGGTGGAGTTCTAATTAAAATGAGCATATCACACATGGTGACCTTCCTCAATCATAATAAACCCAAATGAAATCACGGCTTGATGAAACTTAAGCTTCCACTGCCTAGATGCTTGCTTGAGGTCATAAATAGAATGCTAAGTTTACAAACCTTGCACTCTTGCTCCTTGACTTCAAGCCAATAGGTTAATCCATTTTGATCTCCGCATCTAGTTCTCCATTGAGAAATGCTGTTAAAACGTCCATTTGAAATAGCTCCAAGTCCAAATAAGCTACAATGGCTAGGATGAGCCGTATGGAGGCAAATTTCACCAAAGGGGAGAATGTCTCCTCTTAATCCATGCATTCCTTTTCCGTATAGCTTTTCGCCACGAGACAGGCCTTATACTTATCAATTGATCCATCCATCTTATGTTTAATCTTCAAAACCCATTTGTTTCCATTTTTTTATGCCAAGACGAAAATCAATAAGCTACCAAACTTGATTCTTTTCCATAGAACTTAGCTCATCTTCCATAGTAGTTATCCACTCTTTAGCAACAAGTGATGTTAGCACTTTAGTATATGTAGCTGGTTCATCATCATCAATTGGACCATACATGAAAACTTCCCTTTCAATACCAAAATATTGACAGGGAAACATTCCACGTTTATGCAACTAAGGATCTTGTGAGACATTTGATGGTTGTTGACAGAAAATTTGTGAAACTATAAATTTACCCTTACTGTGATGGATGAATTATGGAAGAAGCAAAATCATGATATGACGATGAAGCATACACCGCGATAGAAGACAACTCGTGATGAGGCTTGCATTGCGATAGACGGTACGTTGCAATAAACAATGCATTGTACATCACAATGAACGGATGCCAAAGTCTTAAAAGCTTTATATTTTATGGCACAAATTTCAAGGAATCACAATGAATGGTGTTTTAGACTCCTAACATACCCAAAAGTCTAATGAAAAAGTCTCATTCACACATGACTCTCAAATTTGTACAGGTTGTGAAAAGGATAGAATCCTAGTGAAAAAAGACTCCTAAAATAAGACTCTTAAATTTTATCAAATCCCATAAAATTAGAGATTAGATAAGAGTTACAAAAAGATTCTCACATGGTTAGGGACTCTCCATGCATATGAAGACTCTCAAACAACTAATGAAGGCTTGCCACATCAACAAGACTCTTCACAAATAAGGGAACATAAGCAATAATCAAGGCTAAAAGAGTGTAACAACTCAAACTCCTAGATGAACTCTAAGTTTGATTTATTTCTATAAATACTAGGGCATTCACATGTTCCACAAGTTTTGACATCATTATTTTGGGTCATATGTCTAGGCAAGAATTCTCTCTCCCTTACTTTATGGTCAACTCTTCTTCTTTGTCAAGTTATTTCAAGTTCATGTTACTTTCCTTCAAGGAAGAAGGTGCGTCCATCATACATCTGCATATTCTAAAGGAGAGTATACAAGTTCAAAAATTTGAAACCATGACTATATCTAGGTTAGTTAAGAAGCATTATAGAAGGGAAGAGGAGAAGAATACTTATTTACATGTTTTGATTCAAAGTATCAATAAAAGCTTAATATTTTATGCATTTTTTTTCTTTCTTTACAAGTCATGTAACAATTAGAAAAATAGAGATTTGTTGTGCTAAACAACAATAATTAACAAGCTCTTTAATGAGAGTTTGGAGTGAGTCACCACATAAAATGATAAAACGACTCCTATATAGCTGGGTGATTTGAACACTTTGAGTTTCAAGATTCCTTGAGAACAATGAAATTCGGTGTTACAATGGTAATGTGCTCTCTTTATGTTAAGGATTACTCCTACTAGACTGAAAGTTACTCTCTTGAGGAACATTAATATTATAAGATAAATCTTTCTCACTGTCCTCGACGATCACATAACATTAGCTTGAGGATTTATTCCCCACCTTTGCAGAGAGGTTGTGTAGAGATTTCCTTAATCTCAATCATCTCATAATCTCAAGATCCTTTCTAATTTCACATCTTCTTAGGAAATCATTCTCAAGAAGTTGACATTGCGAATCTTGATTTCAGTCAATCCACATCAGGTCGTTCATCTAACATTACATAGGCCTTAGATTCTTTGGGAAATCTAATGAAAATACACTTTTTTTTTTGTTTACCTCTATGACTCATTTTCCCATGAGGTTGTGATGCATTATGATCATAATTTGCTGATCCCCAAGGTCTCAAGTGGTCTAGGTTTGGTTTACTACCAGTCCATAACTAATATGGTGTCAATGGTACTAACTTAAAGGGAACTCTCTTAAGGATGTAAGCTGTAGTCAACAACTTAACTCCTAAAAAATCAATAGAAAGATTAGCATGCACCATTATCTGCCTAACCATGTCAAGTAGGGTACGATTTCTTCACGCTGCCACACTATTTTACTGCAGAGTCCCATGAATCATTAATTGCCTCATGATGCCTTTATTTTCACAAAGCTCTTTAAACTAGTCAGATAAATACTCATGACTATGGTCTGTTCTAAGAGTCTTAAGTTTCTCTATTTTGATTCTCAACCAAGCAAACGAAATGTCAAAAATAGTCCAATGCTTCCAACTTGTGGGAGATCAAATAGATAAACCCAAATTGCATGTAATCATCTATAAATGTAAGAAAATAATTAGTTTATGGCATGCCCTAATATTCATCGGACCGCAAATATTTGAGTGAACTAAATCTATGATAGAAGATGTCCTTTTACCCTTTCCAAAGGATTTTCTAGTAGCCTTCCCAGAAAGGCATGGTTCACATGTGAGTAATTGAACTTTAGAGAGTGACCCCCAAAAGCCTTCTCTAGCAAGCCTTGCCATTCTATCTACTCCAATATGATCAAGTCTAGCATGAAATTTAACTGAACTAGAAACAACATAATCATGAGAATCCACATAGGGATTATAATAAATAGAGTCATCAACATATAATGCATATAAGCACAACCATACAATATTGCGTCCAAAAAGATACTAACACGAGCATTAATAATGTCTAGTGTAAAACCATGTTCTACTAAAGATAATATATGCATAAAGTTCTCTTCAATTCCAGGAGCATATAATATGTCATAAAGAAATAGTGTGTGACTAGTCCGCATCTTCACTTAGTAGGTATCTACTCTAAGCACCTCCTTGCGAGAACTGTTTCCTAAATACACCCAATGTGTGCTTGCTAGAACTCAGTGATACTCAATGAACCTTACTCTATCCCTCGTGACACGTATTGTTGCTCCTATATCTACAATCCAAGTTGAGAGAGAATGAGAAAATAAAATATGACTATAGACTAAACCAGTAAGGCAAAGTGAAGGGCTAGTCTGTCAATTCTTTGGCTCAGTGCATTTAAGAGCAAAGTGACCAGGTTTTCCACAGTTGGAGCATCTTATTTTGGACTTGTCTTTCTTACCTTGTTTCTTACCTTAGGGGTGCCTTTTACAATTTATCTTTTTGGGTGCGGGCTCACCTATCTAGACATTTCTAGGACCACCATCTCTCTTGAGCTTGGACTTAGATGCCTTGTGTTGACTTGGCTCAACCACATAGGTAAAAGTCTCGATCTGAGATCCCACGCACTCCCATTCGAATTCAAGGTGATGTGCCAACTAAGAGAATGATTTGATATTCTCATTATAGGTCATTATAAGCTTAGGTAAAGAGTGCAAAACTACTTAAATTTGTTTCTCACCACTGAGATCATTTCCTATTGCATTCGATCGTGAATCGTGGGTGATATCTTCCTTAGATCCTAATTAGCCATAGTATGTTTGGCATCCATCTTATAAGATTCAAAACTCATGTAGAGTTCACAACCTTGTGGTAGAGGTACCAGCAAAGGCTAAAGAAGTCCCTCCAACATTTTCTTGGTGGTTGGATAACCATCATACATGCCAATAAGGTCGTTGTGCATGCAACTAAACATAGTATATCACGCACATTGATCCTTCTTGACCAAATTATCATAGGTTTCTGATGTAGTGTAGCAATTTGCAAACCAATTTATGGAACATCTTGATCACAAAATGTCAAAATTGGGCCCTAATCTTTGAAGGGCCATAACGTTTGCTCTTGATGTTCAATCATGACCCATGAGTACTCAAAACGACCGGTTCAGCAAGTTCTACGACATCCCAAATGGAATTATTACTTTGCAGTTTGGGAAACCCGAAATTCCATCATTTAGGCCCTCAAATAGTCCCTTTTTGGTATTTTTAGCTATTTCGAGAAATGTCCAATTGATGCATATTTTGGGGAATATTCGATGCGAATTTCTTAGGAATATCTTAGATATTTATTTTAAGTATATTGGAGTGGTTTTGGGTAGAGTTTTTTTATTTTTCCATTTTAGTAATTTTCATCCTTTTAGCGATTCCTATTGTAATAGGAAATCAAAGTTGTTTATGAAGTTTCCATTTTGGGTTTTAGGGCTTTGGTTATATAAGTCTCCTTTGTAATCAATTTGAATTATCATTGAATTATTGAATTAAATTTTCTTTTATTGAGATTTATTCTCCATTTAATTCTTGGTATTTTCTTTTAGGGAAAAATCAATAAGTCCATGTTCCTAGTATTTTCAGTTTCGAAAATTAATAGGTTCATAGAAGGTTTCTCTTAATCTGTTGGTGAGATTCATCCCCTATGCTCGCACTACATCAGTTTCCCTATCACATCTATGTTATTGGGTTTTACTCTTAGAAGGCTCTTCCACGCTATGGGTTAAAATTTCCAAGACTTCTTGCTCATTAAGAAGATATTGAATTTTTCTGTGCCACATATCAAAATTGAGACCATCTAGTTTCTTTCCTTTACTAAGGTCAGTGGTCTTCTTAGACGCCATTCAACTACATTCGCATGCACATTATTGATGTCAGCTCACATACTCAATTTTTTCGCAGTAGCCAAATTAGACAGTAATACAAATTTAGATATTACAAGATTAAAAATTTTGCGAAACTATGTTAAGCTAATAATCATCTCCCATAAATATGTAAATAGGTATAATTTATAACTCACTTATATAAAAAATATAATGGGGAAATAAAACATCTCAATTCATTTCATATCCCAAATTAATACATGTGATTTTCAATATTTAAAATCATTTAATGTAATTCAATCATGCATTTATATGGAATAATCACATACTAGCATAAGATAAAACATGCTCACTCTTCAAATTATTTCAAATTAAATTCATGTTGGCATAAATATGTCATCTAAAACATGAATCCCATAAAAAAATCGTTTAAGTTCAACATCTCTGGCTTAAGGGGTGAACTGCATTCTCCCTTGCTGAGAGTGAACATTGTTAGAAAATGCCAATTTTCATCAATTTAGGATCCGAAAATAAAACCGAGAGGCCAACCCTAAACCAATTTAGGACAACTCCACTACCAAACTAGGGTGGCCAAAAGAGTGGCTGTGAGACCCGGGGTGGGTCCCACGCTCTTCCAAGGTTGAGAGTGGGCATGGTACAGATGTGTCATTTTCATTCTTTTAGGGATTTTTGCAAATCAATTTTCTAGATTTTTTTTATGGTCATCAAGACCACTTTGGGCCTTTCTAGAGCCATATTCCAAGCCTTTTCACCCCAGAAATATTGTACCATTGTGAGATCTTACAGAATACTACACATTTGGCCAAGAATCGAATCAAACAAAGGCAATTCAATTAATTTTTAATGTCATAAAATTTGTTACTCAACATGTTTAAACTGAAAACTCAAAATGCAACATCTCTCAATATACCCAACCAAATCATGCAAGACTTGATTATTTGGAACCCTTGTGATGAAAGAATTCTTTTGAATCTTGGGTGATTGCTGAAAACTCGCTGTAAAATCACTGACTGCAAGGAACCTGATTTTATTTTTATTTTTTATGTTTCATATGTAAAATTACCCCAAACTAAATAGTTCCCCTTCCTACAGTCATCTATGATCTTTCATGGAGGAAAACAAGCCATGACGATTTTAATACTAATGAAAGGAATTCTCTCTCTCTCTCTCTCTCTCTCTATATATATATA
>JAOXJP010257007.1:0-35913 GCA_025762735.1 Platanus orientalis | reverse complement strand
TATATATATATATATATATATATAGAGAGAGAGAGAGAGAGAGAGAGAGAGAGCACCACCATACACAGCAGCCAATAAGTACTGCAGCAACAACTACGAGAAACGTGGCCCAAAATATCCCTGTAACAGGCTTAAAACCAACCCGTCAACATTGCGTAACATATAAGTAACACATATAAGCCAAAATCACTTCCAAAAACAGATCTGATAAAAGAAAACACACAATCCATTTGTTGTAGTACCAAAAATCCACAAAAACACAAGGAGGCAGTCCAAGAATACCCTTTAATTAACTACTGGCTGTCGAGACACCACAAATCACTAGAAAAAAATGAAACAACAAGGGGGGTGGAAACTATGCTCCACGAAAAAGATACCCGACACCTCAATACCCAATGAAACAAGCTGGGGTTTGTTTTTATGTGATCTCCTGATAATAGGTGGCCAAAACAAACCAAAAATCCCGATAGAAACTGCCCCAAATCGAACCACCAATCACAATTACGTAACACTATATTTTCGTGAATATTGTATAAAAATGCTTCAAAATCACCCATAACACCAAACAACCCTAACTAGATCTCTACGATGTTTGTAAATTAGAGATCTACTGAAAACTCACATCATTCATTAGGGCCTAGGTCACCTGTACGGATGCCGATTTTAGCCTTAGGCCTACTGACGTCAGCAGGAAGTGTAGCATAGAGAGGCAACGATATCCCTGGTACCAAGTAGAAATCTTCAAGTAGAACCTGTAGATTAGGTTAGAATACAGAGAAGAAGAAGAATAAGAATAAGAAGAAGAAGAAGAGAGAAGAAATTGTATGGGGTAAAACTGTATTGGATAATCTCCCCATATAACTAAAATTATTTATATATAAACAGCCAATTGAGTAGATATTATATGATATAGTATCTACTGTGTACAGGATCAATATACCCTCAATACATGTATACCCACTTCTACCAACAGCTCCAACTATATATTCCATTTAAAATATGCAGATAATACTCTAAATTTTCTTTGTCCATTGTTGGAGTAGATGCATAATGTGAAAGCAGTTCTAAGAAAGTTGGAGGTCATTTTGGGTTAGAAGATTAACTTGAAAAAGAAAAAGTACTAATATATGGGGTTGCACGGTGGAGGATGACATTAATCTATTCTACGATGTGCTTCTTAGTTGGGATGTGGGATGGGGGCTCTCTCCTTTTCATACCTAGGACTGCCTATTGGAGCAAAGTTTAAAAATTATTGCATTTGGAATCCTTTTGAAGAGTGAATGGGGCACAAACTGTCAGGTTGGAAAAGGAGGTATTTGTCATTTGGGGGCAGAATAACACTAATAAGTGTACTCGGATAAGTATTCCTTTATATTTTCCACCCTTATTAAAATCTTTGATGGAAGTTGCCAAAAGGTTAGTAAGGATTTAAAGGAATTTCTTGTGGTTGGGTTGGGTAGAGAATGGTCATTGCACCTTGCTCAATGGGAGAAAGTAATGCACATCTTAATAGTATGGGGGGCTGGGCATCAAAATTATAAGAATAAGGAACATAGCTTTGTTGGGGAGGTGGCTTTGGAAATTCAGTTTAGAAGAGGAGGTTCTATGGAGGAATGTAATTGGCTCAAAATATGGAGTTAGGGAGGGTGGTTGGAAGTCAAAGGAGGTGATGTCCACATTTGGGTATAGCATGTGGAAGGAAATAATGAAAGATTGAGTTAATTTGTTCCTAGAGTTTCTTTTAAAGTTGGCAATGGTGGAAGGTAAGGTTTTGGGAAGATGGTTAGTATGGAGAGGGGTCCTCATGGAGTTATTCCCACGATTATAGTTATACAAACTCTCTAATGTTAAGGGAGCCTGATCAGCTGTTTCGGTAGACAAATATGGAATCCAATCTTAGAAGACCACATCTAAGCTGGGGATTGCAAAGTGTTCAATCTTGATAAGGATCTTGGTGGAATCAGCAATATATCCAAGCGTGGCGGATGTCCAGGTGTGGACTGAAGGGAAAAGAGGTGTATGTGTGTTTGTTCATATTATGATACCTGAATGCAAGGGGGCTGGGGGGAGTCGTTTCCAATAGACATAGCTATTTGGGGAAAATGGTTACTCCAAGAGTGGAAGCATATTTGGCTTATGGTTCATAACAAGATCTTGCTAATGGATAATATAGAAAAGGGGTTTTCACATGGCTGGCAGATGTATGATGTGGGGGTATGGAGGAGGAGGCGTGGATGACCCCTTTTTACACTGGTGTGGCTTCAGCTGTGTGGGGATTCTTTCTTGCCTTATTTGTGGTATATTGGACATGCCCGGGTTCAATTTAGGGGGTGTTTTATCACATGGCCTGTGGCCCTCTTAAGGATGCCAGGTTTTGTATTGTGATATCTGATTCCATTAGTAATGATTTGGGGGCTGTGGAAACAGAGGAACCAAAAAATTATTTGAAGGTAAGTCCAGAATACATGTGCAGATACTGGTTCTCTTGTCATGGATTGAGATTGTGCATTAAATGGGTACAAATAGGTGGCCCAGTCAGACTTGATTTCAAATGTGGGAATTTTGTGGGGCAGGTCGGTTTGTAATTGCTTTTTCTTTTTCTTTTTGCTCATACACATGGGAAGTTCTCTTTCTCATGTCTTCAGTTTTGGTTACTTTAATGTAACTCTTATACTGTTACTGATTCTTCCCCTGCCCCCCAAAAGAAAGAAAAAAATCTCATACCCATAACTTCCGTATGTGTCTTGTTGAGGCAACACATGTATTATGGGTGCCCAATACTATAGATGCACAAGATACATTAATTTTATAACAAAAATTTCTTTCCAAAACTATCTTTTACTTTTTAGTTTAATGTACTTTTACTGGAATTGCTGCAGCCTTATGGATTTGATGTGGGTCAATCTGAGAGAGGATCCGTTCTTAAAGGATTAGATCTGGGTGTTCAAGGCATGCGGGTTGGAGGCCAGGTGAGTTGGTTTTTAGCATGAAATCTTTATATGTCACTGTTATCCTTTAAACAGATGATGTGTACATATGAGTTCACCTTTTACTAATTAACAATGAGGTTTCATAGTTGTCCCATAATATATTCTTCTTTTGCTTTTGCTACTCAAACCTCAAGCTGATCACTCTTTTGAAACAAATAACTACAACAAAATGAAAATTTAAGGAAGCTTTTATAAAACTTGAAGATCTCACCTTTTGCTTTTATCCTATTTAACTACATCATGTGTGAGTACTTATACGTGGAAAGCATTATTTTAACCAAGTGTCAGTTTTAAGCTTTTATGATGTACCCTTTTTGCAGTAGGATCATAGGAGGTCTGTCTTTTTCCTGTATAGTAAACTGAACCAACCTCTGTGGCTGCAATAAAACACAATTTTTTATCAACTCAATGGATGTATGTTATCAAACGTAGAGTGGGACTGATCTTGTAAGTGTTCTCTGCTAATACTTGTCATCTGATTTACACTTATATTTTTTGCAGAGATTGCTGATAGTTCCTCCGGAGCTAGCTTATGGAAGTAAAGGAGTCCAGGAGATTCCTCCAAATGCAACAATCGAGGTATCATCTTTGTTTTGTTTTGTTTTGTTTTAATAGAAGTTTGGTTCTTGCAGTAAAGCATTTTTTGGTAAATTGTGGTTTGAGATGATATGATAATTACTATTCATTGCATTTATTTAAAAAAATCTGTTTGGACTTTACGTTTCTTCTAAGTTGATCTTGTTTTTCTTCTTTATTTTTCTTTGCTGATTCTATGGTCTTGATTGGTACACATGACTGTCTTAGTGTGTTATGGACATATGGGTCAAGTTGAACATTTTCTTCTTATGTTCTTAAAATTATTTTCTTAGTTATTTTGGTGAACTTGCTAAACTATTGTGTGTTTCTCTGGTCCACTTAGATTTTTGTTAAAATTTCATGTTTTCCTGCTTTATAAGGAAGTCAATTCCTTCAGTTTTAAGTCTCCAAATTTGGCATTGTGTGGTCACCTGGAGAAATAAAATGTGGCTCCCTACTACTTGAATTGCAAAACCAAGTGGTAACCTATGTTGCATGCTAATTTGTTTGCTTTACCTACACATGTACTTTATTTACTTTCCTGTGCTGGATATTTTTATAACTATGACAATAAGCCACCTCTTTGTTAACATGTTTCATTTATTCTTTTGTAATTCTAAAGTGAAGTCTAACATTGATGATTTTCTGCATGAAATACATGTGTGCATGTGTGAGAAGTTTGCATCGATTGCAGAAAGTATACTCTTCTATACTAATGATGAACATAATGACTTTGACCTAATTTTTAAGGTTCATAGATGAGATTTGATGTTGTCCCCTATATGTTTGTAGTCTTTTTATTTTTTCAAAGTTTGTTTAGAACACTGCTTTTATTTTTTCAGTCTTTTGATCCTTGCGACGATTCCCTTAAGCTCACCAAATTTCACGCAATTCCGTCGTTGAGGCTCATGATTTCTATTAGTGCTTTGCCCTTCTTATGTGTAAATTTCTGTCGGTCCCTCTGCTCAAGGAAAGCTTGTGTTGTCTGTTCTACATCACTTGGCCAAGTTGTTCCGGCGCTTGCAGATACAACATGTCAGAAGGGACCAAAACGGGTAAGCCGATGCACTGGTCAGCTTGGCAACATCTCTCACACACCCAAGGGACGACTACCTTATCATTCATATTGGAGAAAGAAGGGTTGTCTCCCCATTGTCCGTAGCCATTGAGGAAGATGTCCTCCTCACAACACTGATTTGTAAGAGTGTGATGCACAGGAATGCATGGATGACAAATCAAACTCGGGTGAGGAGGATTGGCGCGAGCCCCTAATTCAACATCTCATGGATAGAATGGAGCCAACAGACCCTACTAAGCATGCTAAAATGAGACGACGCACTCCCTGATTCACCCTACAAGGCAATCAATTATACAGGCCGTCACTAGATGGCATACAACTATGGTACTTATCAGCTGATGAGGCGAACAACATAATGAATGAAGTACATGCTAGTGTATGTAGAGGACACCAAAGCGACCCTAAGTTATAATACCAGTTGAAAAGACTCGGCTGCTGTTGGCCAACAATGGTAGTTGATTGCATTGAATATGCCAAGCGATGTTACGTTTGTCAACTATATAGCGACTACAGACATGTGCCTGCCGAACCACTACACACTACTTGTTCTTGACCATTTTCTAAGTGGGGGATGAATATAGTGGAACTTATTACTCCAACCTCTTCTAAAGGGCACCACTACATTCTTGCCACAACAAACTACTTCTCTAAATGGGCGGAGGCTATCGCCTTGCGAGAAATCAAATCTTCCGACATAGTCTGGTTTGTCAAGGTCCACCTCATATACAAGTTTGGTGTCCCCGATCGTATAATTATAGACAATGGGTAGCCGTTTGTCGGTTCACCTCTATACCGACTCATGACAAGATACAACATTGATTTAAAGCATTCATCACGCTATTATCCTCAGGCTAATGGTTTGACAGAATCCTTTAATAAGACTCTCTATAAAATCATCAAGAAAATGGTCTCTAGGCATAAAAAGGATTGGCATGAACGTCTACCCGAAGTACTTTGGTATATCATACTATCTTTCGTACACCAACACAGGTAACCCCCCTATTCCCTCATGTTCAGGGTAAAGGCCGTGTTGCCAATTGAAATCCAAGTCCCATCACTGTGAGTTACAATACAAGACGGCTTGACAGACGCTGAGGCTGTCATAATTCGCCTTTCAGAACTTGAAGCTCTCGATGAATCCAGGCTTGCCGCTCAGCAACATTTGGAATTGTACCAAACCCACATGACAAGGGCTTATAACAAGAAAGTTAAACTGTGCTCATTCATTAAGGGCGAGCTCGTCCTTCTTGCACGATCACTACTTGATCCAACCAGAAGAAAAGAAGGTAAATTTGCCTCCAAATGGGATGGCCCATATGTCGTTGAAAAGGTCTATCTTAAGGTGCATACCTCCTCCGTGATGTAGAGGGCAACCAAATCCTCTTTGTTACCAATGTCAGATTCTTGAAGAAATATTACCCCAAAATGACAAACAAGGGGCTTAGAGGAATTACGTTGGTTTGATCCTATTTTATATAGGTATGTAGGCAGTCCGGGTTTCTCTATGACTTGGATGCAACCATATTCCTTAAAAAAAAAAAAAATCAATCATTGTCAATCCCATTAAAAACCAACACTGGTAATGAGATGCAAAATCTGGGTAACCCCCAGCCTCAGGTTAAGAGATCCTAAGGGTTAAAAATAGATACATATTAAATAAAGCGTGATGGAAAGGGCGTGGTGAAAACTCATATGGGTACTACGAGTAAAAGGATCCAATCATGACAAGACTAAATTATCGATGATCCCACTGAAAATCATCAATGGTGGTGGGATGCAACAATTAAGCGAACCCCATAACTAGTGGGAAACCACTAAGGGCAAAAAAAGACAATAATATCCAAAATCCCACAATCGAACTATGACTGGGCTTGATCCTGTTCCAAGGTACGTAAGTAGCCTACCATAACAAGACAGGAACAACCCCATCATCATCCACATCCCAATCTCTCCTTAAGAACTATATTATTCCGTTTTGTAACAACATGATATATTTCCTAAAGGGGGGAGGGGAAAAAGTACGCATGAAAATTTGAATAAAATTTTTGTCAAATTAATAAAATGTTATTACAATAAAGGAAACAATACAATGAAGCGCACCCTGCCCTATAACTACGCTACATTCTCAATCTTCCGCCGCATCAGGGCTACTAAAGCTCAGGAACTTAGTATTAACGTAGGCAACACCTCTGCATTCACCTCTAGAGCATCATTCGTCGCATCGACATCTGATTATGCCATGTTGAGATTGATTATGGTCTCCTTAGAGACTCCACTGCGCTGATTGCTCGCTGATGCAGCAGTTATTAATTGGATGGATACAACATATCCCCTTTGGAGGCCCACAATCAAGTCAAGAAAAGAAGTGTGGAAAAGGCCCAATGGACTTTAGTAGTTAGTTTTATTTTTACTGTTTTAGGGGTAGTTTTGTCAAAGTTTTATTATTTAAGGGTGATTTTATAATAAGGCTTATGGCCAAGGAGTTAGTTGCTATTTAGTTTAAGTTTTTGTTTTATTTGTAATTTAGAAAATTGAAAGTATTATAAAAGGGGAAGACTAGGGTTGTACGGGAGGAGAGAAATTGAATAAGAGATTGGTTTTTTTGTAGCCACATATAGAGCACTTCATCTTCTTCTTCTTCCCTTCGTTTTCTCCAAAGGTAATCATCCATCTCTTCTTCTATCTTCTTCCAATATTCTATCCCATCTATTTGTTTCTTCTTCTTCTTCTCTATATTTCCTATCATTAGAATTTTCTATGGCAGCCCATACCCTTAACCTTGTTCTCAACAATACTCCCTACTCCCTTATCTTTTAATCAAATCATTTTAACAGGGTGTCCATACCCCCTGTACAACCACCCTAGAGAGAGTCTTTCTCTCTTTAGCCCCATCTCTAATAAATAAGGATTATTACAAAGAGGGGTTGGCAGCTGAGGTGTTGGATCAATTATACTTTGAATTTTTTTTATTCATTGGAGCAAGAACCAGTGGAGAATTGTTAATTGATTAATTTTTTTATTAAACTTCTACTTTATTAAGTTTTCTGTGGAGAATTGTTAATTGATAAACCTCAACACGTTTATTTTTTATTGGACTCCAGAAAAAACCAATACCCATACCTATTTTTGGTTTTCTCAATGAACTTCTCCATTAAAGCATCTTGCCTAATAAGTGTTTTCTAGTTTATATAGCTAGAGACAACGGAATTAAGTGAAATTTGGAGGAGAGAATCCCTATAGTCTTCTCGGAAGATTTTCAAACGCCCGAAATTTTTTGACACGTTAGAAGGGTATTTTGGTAATTTTTACTTTTCGCGACAATTACGAAAACTGTTACTAGGCAGAAATTTCTGAGTTTATTGGGAAAATTTATATATTATTAGAGACTAGCTGCTAGTGTTTACATATAAATTGCATTGGGTTCCGCATCACTTACTCTACTCATCAGTTCGCACCTACAACAGTTTACCATATAGATGGTACGACCAATTGAGTTGTCCATGTGATCGACAAACCTCTTGCGAGATTCTAAATGATTCATCACTTTGTTATAGCGTTCCTTTAGCGCCTCCATCTGCGCTATCAACTCGTTAGCGTCTCTTACTAGCGGACCAATCTCTTCTAGTACCCAGGTTTATTGAGCAGTTAAGTCTACTATTCTGATCTCTTCTTCTTGAAGGCGCAAACGAACATCGTGCTTCTGCCTTTCAACATCTTGATATCCTGTGCTTCACATAGTTCGGACAAAGCATCAAGGAGACATATTACTGTGCCCCTTAACTTGGAGTTATACACACAAGTTTCTATGTGAGCTAGCGTGTCCAGGATTTCTTCTCGGATAAAACGGAGATCTGCCTCTTTAGCAGACATGCCAATCAGACATCTAATAAGTATATCTCGCTCCCTACTAGCCTCATTAACCCACACCTCCACTTCGTTAGCGGCATGCGTTCTCACCACATCTATAAAATCAACATGTTTAGATTGTGGAAATTAAGAGAATTAGGGGTTATGACAGGTAAGGTGCTTAATAAGTACCACAGTTAAATAAGGACGCAAGATCCTCCTCTTTGGCTGGGGGAGACTTGTCCTGCCTCGCTCGTGACCGCGATGATTCCCCAACTTCTGGAACGCTGGTCGGCCTTCTCTTCAAAGCCATTTCCTACAGTACAAAATAAAAGGGTGGATAGTGCAATCAAGTGAAGTACTGTCCCTATATGACTACTCCTTGAGCAAATGGCAAAGGAATCCTTACCAATTCAGTCTACAAAAGTTAAAATAATGAGAAGTGCGATGTGCATGACCCCCTTATTTATAAACATGAATGGTTGTAATCCTTTAGAAAAAGACGCCTCGAAAAGAGAATAAAAGCAACGCGTCCGTTTTTACTGCAACAGTCCGAATTTAAGCAACATCACTATAGTACCTCTTGCAAGGCAATGGTTCTGTATTGTCGTCAGAAGAACGTTGCTAACGTTACTTCAAAGATATACCGTCACAACGTCTGCTGTAAGGGCAAAAAATCTCACTTACGTGAAAAATGGCACACATGTTCATGGTCTTTGACTCTCATAATGTCAATACCAATCACATTCGACTCTCATAAAGTCAACTATATTCGGCTCTCATAATGTTGAAGGTAATTGGATTTGACTCTCACAAAGTCAATTACATTTAACTCTTATAATGTCAGTTACTCATGACTCTTATAGTGTCAACTGCATTCGACTCTTATAATGTCGACCACATTCGATTCTTATAATGTTAGTCTTACTTGACTCTTACAACGTCAATCACATCAGGCTTTTGTGTTTGACTCCTATAGCGTCACTCATACTGGACGCTTATGATACAGGCCATAAGTCGACTCTCGTTATACCAACCTCACTCATAAAGCCAAAACTAATAATGACAATGATGATATGGTACTTAAAGTACTGATTCTTATAATGTCAAGACTTACAATGTGTACACAGGAATATACATGCTCAACCAACACATAAAGGAAATAAAAAAAGAAGGGAATTGCAAGAGAAGACAAGACAATAAATGACGAAGCTCTATATCTTTCTTTCATTAACAAAAGAGGGGTTACATCATGCCAGGGCACATTATCTCAGAAAAGCAGAAATGAGGCATTTACACAAGTCTTCTTCAATGGTCAGGGAGGATTGAACTCAATCACCCCGAATGACAAATTCTTCATGAAGACGGTCTATGGTAGAAGAAACCATAACAATCCTTGATTCAAGGGTGGGTCCTTTCGTTGCTTTCGCCTCCCAGATCGTTGTGAGAGTTGCAATCCGAGCTTGCACCCTCAATAGCTCCCCTTTGGCATCAGCCAAGTCATTATCAATATCGGCCATCAAGTCACAAACTCGGTCGAGTTCCCCTATTAAAGTTGTCTTTTCAGTCTCTGCAGCATCCAGATTGACTTGAGCCTTGACATTGCTCCCAATGTTAGCAAGTTCCAGCACCAGGGCTGATTGTTTTATTAAGGGCACGAAAAACATCTCTACACCTCATCGAAACCCATCATTGCAAATATAGATTTCCACGTCCTCTGTAAGTGCTGTTAATACCTCATCATGTGTACTCGCGAAATTAGGCAATGAAGGTGTTAGAGTCATCATCAATTCAAGCATCCCTTTGGCAGATCACACTCGTTGAGACAATCTTAGGACTCCGAATGACGCTAACAATGCTCACGATCTCATTTGGACAAGTAGAGGGAAGGTGTCAACAATGATACATAGAGACATACTTTATAGTAAAGTTTAAAACTTACCATGACCCATAGGGGGAATTTTTGTAAGTTCCTGCCTCGCAGGGAGGTTCTCAATAACTGGATTAATAACAAAAGAAAATTTTAGCACATGAGGACGCACTAGGATAAATAGCACGAATAACATAAAAGGAAGAAGTGGTATATACCTTCTTCGGAAATCATTACATCTTCACAAGGGCCACCATTTGTTGGCTCTATCATGAGTAGGTCGGTAGTTGGTTCAAGAAGAGTTATGTTGGCCACTACCTCCTCTTAGACTAAGCCTTCTCTTAGAGTTATCTTTGCCTTCAACTCTTTGCCTACTGTCTTGCTTCCCTCTTCAATTCGGGGATGAGATGATGCAACAAGGGCATCATTAGCATAATTGATAACAGGCTCGGTAATGGTTTCGTCATGAGGCTTCTCGGTCTCAGGAGGATCATCAACCTCAGGCAACTCTATAACAGGGCCAAAAGGTTCTCCTTCATAAGGGATCTCCTTGCTAATATCTTTTACCTGTTGATCACCTGCTTTTGTCGTGGTCACAAATGATCCAGTAGGGTTCTCGCTAATAATTTCCAATTCATCAACCAGTGGATTACCCTCCCTGGAACCATTAGTTCACCGTTGATCGTCTTTTTCAGAATCCTCATAATCTACCAGTTCTTCCATCTCAAACATAACTACATCATGTAAATTGTCGGTGGGGACTTGAAGTCCTATGAATGTCTCTGAATCTTGAGAAGAATTTACTTCGTCAAAGTTCATGCCCAACACAGATTCCACTATGTTCTGTTGCTCCTCAAGGGTCACGACAGAGCAGATCTTATCTGTTCGTTCAGTTACTAAACTGTCTCCCCTGACGTTGGAACACTGTGTTCATCCGTTGTGATCGTCTTAGGGTTGTTTTCATCGAGGACTGATCTCTGTATCCCAAGGGGTGTAAGTTTCACTATACCATCTGTTGGAACCTGAGTGTAAAATAATCATAAGATAAAAGAGTCTGAGATAGCAAAATAGAAAAATGAAAATTATTAAAGCTATTTATATATAACAAACATACCTCGACGCGCTCTTCAAGAGGTGTTGGTGAGGGAGGATTCCATGGCTCTTGCTCAGGAAACACACTAGAGGATCCCCCAACCTCTGGAATGCTCGAGAAAGCTCTCTGTTCGGGAATACACGAGGGTCTATCATCTTCAACGATACCTTTCCCCTTAAAAGGGACGTAAGGCTCCTATCTAGCTGTCTCACGTGATGTGGCTATGACCTATTAGGCTTGGGCCGCCGCTTCTTTTTCATTACTCGGCTCATCACTAAACTGAGTAGGTTGGTCAATGATGAGGGAACATTCAACTGCAAAACAAAATGCCTCATCCTCCCCTAAGCGCTTTTCCACTATATCATGTGTAGACTCAAATGTCACAAAGGGCAGACTCCTTCCCGTAGGTGCCAATTCCTTCTTGATATTTTCTATAAAACTGGAGAGGGAGTCACAAGTCACCATGGATATATCTTGTCTGGCAGGAATATATGCATGAAGCTCACGTGTAATGCTAGTTACTTTCTGAAAGACATAGTCTAGGAAGTGGCATTCCAAATCATATCCATTCATGGTAATAATAAGTTCTTGCATGGTGCTCCCTAAGTCCCACAAGGCCTCAAGCTCTTTTTTGATTAATGTACAAACACTGTATAACTGTCGATGAGAGGGGTATCATTGGATCTCCGATGGCTCCCGTGGTCTTCTGGGTGCTTTAGGCCTAGTGGTAGTAGTCTTGTATCCTATTTCGCTCTTTAATGTGGGCTAGGTGGTAGCAGAAGTGCGAGAAAGACGATTGAAAGGCTACACTAAGCCTTGTTCTTGCATCACTAGCAATATACCGGCCAGATGTCTTTGATCCTCTAAAGTTTCACCCCCTGTCACAAACTCCCTAGCTGAAGGGATGTCACTATCTCGGGTAATTGTATCTCGAGGCTCCTCAAAGGGATAACCCCCAATGTCTTCAAAATCGTCCGCACAGATGAGAGATCCATTCAGGTTCCCTAGCTCTATCAGGGGATGGGATGCGCTATGGTCCCTTTCCACGGGATTTACTTCTTACTCCTCTTTTCTTTTTTGGTTTATTTGGCTCCTCTTCTCCTTCAGAGGCCGAAGGAGACAACAGTACTGAATTTGCATCATCTTGATGACCTCGTGGTCGTTTGGGCCATTGAACGGTTGATGTCTTTTTGACCAGCATCTTATTCCGAGACTTATCGGCCATTATTACGGTACTTTAACCTTCATAAAAAATTACTTGGGAATTGTCCCTGTCTTCATTGTACCTTATGACCGAAAAGAACGAGTTATACTACCACTTGGCATAACGATAGTCAAATTGGATGTTGTCTTGTTCGGCTATTTCTTTAGGGATGATCGCGCGACTACCTGTACTTGACCTTACAACATACAGGTAAGCTTCTTGAATCCTCTCCAAGCTGGTCATCCTATCCACTGTCTTTGCATGAGTAGGGAGAGAGACGAGCCTTTGGAAGCACGAAAATTGGCATGCAAATCGATGAGGGTTATAGGCTTCGATATGAAAATGGCTATCCCTCCATGCCAGATGACCGCTCCGAAGAGAGCAAAAATATGCCTAAGCGTCTCCTACTTACGACCCATCATCCACTAGGGTTTGTTTAGCGAACAAGTGGTCCGGGATGGGGACAAGTTTTTAAGTGAAACAGAATAAAGCGACAGGTCACAACACCGTCTTTGCCTACTGATTCTTCAGGGTATTAATATACTCAATGGTATGGAGATTTTTTTCTCCTCTTGGGTAAATGGAAGGGAAATGAAGCTCCAACCATGCGTAAAAATATTGAAGGGGAAATGCACTAATTTCTCCCCGATCCAACCTTCTTGAAGACCTGCTTCCACAATGTTTTGCAGGCCATTGTACAGACAACAAAGATTAGGGCCGCCAAGTTTATGCAAATCTCATCAACAAGATTAGTGGCAGCGATGAATGCTCCAGGACGTATGCGTTCACCCACGTTGCTTAGGAGAGCCCACCTACTCAAAAAGGCCGCATAAACCCCGGCTAGGAATGCAGGATCGTCAAGGTCAACGCTGCGTCAAATGTTGTGTTAGGTCATGACAAAGGCTTACCTCTAGCAGTCATACATGAGGGATTGGAAAATGCGTCTGAGCCAGTTGTCATACGAGACATTTATATCATTAAACTCGGAGAATATCTGGAATAGTTTTTGACATGTAGTGGAAAACATCTCGAATTGATTATTGAAAGGGATATACTCCATTAGTCTCCCCTCAAGAGGCAAATGGCTTACGCCAATTCCCACAATGCGATGCCTAGCTCGTCATACTGACATAAAAAAGTGTTGGTGCTGGGGCACCACCTTGAGATTGCTTCTGCTACCATTGCATGATGCTTCAGCCATCCCAATAGCGTCGATCTCTACATGGTAGTGATCGAGGCAATGCTCAATGAGAGCTTCCCGCCTATTCCCACCACTCGAAAAGGAAGAAGATCCCCTATAGAGCTGGGCTACCCATCTGGTTTCTCCCAAACGGATCTTTCAGATCAAACTTCTCAAATCGCTAGTGGTGGAATCTTTGAGAGTTTCTCCCTCTTCAATGGAAGGTAGTAGAGTTTCATGAACCAAATTGTCTCAATGGGCACGATCGTCTAAGCGACACCAACCCTTACAAACAATTCTAATGTAGTCGGACAGGCTTAACGCACAATCAATCACAAGGTCGACAAATTCTGAGTCAAAAAGACTTCGACTATGTGCCCATTTGTGAGTCTGACGACTGGGGGAAAGAAAGCTTTCATGACACTCTCGGTCGTACAAAATTCTCCTTCTGGGGGCCCTTACCTTACAAGGAAAAGAGAAAATTAAAATTAAATGAGAAAAAAAATAAAATATATATGTATGTATCTTTTATGAAGTGTGCGTGATTATTCAGTTTGGTGTGCGAATGAAGTTCACAATTTCACTTTCGCACATGTTTTATCAACAACATAATTCAGCAGCATAACGTCTGACAGAGAGCAAATGAGCAAATTATTAATCATTCACACCCAACATCTTGCCTAGTAAGAGGGCGTGAATGAAAGGCGCCTCAACCCATGAATAAATGTAGGGAGACTCTTTCGCAATCACTCAAGCCAACCCTAAAGCGGCGAATAGTTGTCAAAAACTTAATCCTTGCCAGAGACGAAGACCGGAGTTCCTGAATGCATCTTGAGGGCCAAAATGCTCAAAACTGGGCTAAAAGCTTCAAAATTTATCCCAAAATGGTTGTATTCTTGAAGCCAAACTACTTATCCAAATGGATTTAGGATTCAAAACTCTAAAACTCACCTAGAATCAAAAAAAGGGTTAAGGGTTCAAGAAAAGAAAAAGTGTTGCACAAAGGGGTTCCTGAGGTTCAAAACACTTAAGAATAGTGTTGGTATGATCACTAAGATAAAAGAAAATGTTAGATGGGATCGAAAGTGAGGATTGAATGCGAAAATGACAATGACTCAAGGTTCAGAGCTTTTGGGTAATGACGAATTCCAATTTTTGTCTCCAAATGATTGAGAAAAACGAAGTGAAGGGCTTTTATACCCGCAAGGGTAGTTTGGTCCAACCACAAGGAATTTAAAAGGACATGCCTGCTTGCGGAGGTAAGATGGTCCTTTCATTTGCTAGCTACTAGGCGAAGGTAACTGAAGAGATGTGTGCCGCCAGCTATCATTACTCATCGATAAACGAATTTCGTGTTAGGGTGTGTGAATGAGAAATACAAATCCCATTCACCCACATAAATATAAGCGAATGAGACATTTAACCATTCATTCACCACATATTTTTAGTCTAGCAAATGATAAAAATGATTTCCATTCGCTAGTAAAAAAATATAAAATTGCTCAAAGTTTGATGAAGCTAGAAAGGGTGAGGGTCTTATTTGATCTTTTTAACATGTTTGACTTTCATGACATCAAAATTTGGTTCGACTCCACGACCTTTTCTAGAAGGATAGGGAGGGGTATGATTAACTTTGTTTTTGCCAAAATTATTAGACTGCATGAGTATGAAATTCTCTAAAGTATTTGGTTCCCACATTACTAAAAGAAGACTAAGTTCGCTTGGCTTGAAAAGCCTATTGTATATCAAAGTACTGGTATCCTCTTGGGAGAAGTATGCAATTTTGGACTACTTTATTATCTTAAAGACACAAAATATAGAGACACAAAAGAAATGTAATTCATTCATAAAGTATTCAAATGGACTACGTAGTCACTAACAAAAAAAAAACGAAGGACATAAATATCCAACAAAGAAGATTAAAGGAAAGCCTTGAGCCTATTACAAAGTTCTTGAGAAAGGGGGATTTGCTGCTGCAGAATGCGCTCAGTGTCCGACGGCTCAGCCATCTGTTCAGGGTATGCCTCATCATTAACATTCTCCTGCTTCGCAGCCAAAATAGCTTTGGCCCGGGCAATCAAATGTTCATTGTTCTCGATGGCACATTCACTGTTCTCCAGGATGGTGTAACAAGCATTCATGTGATCCGAAAGACGCGTGTACTCTGACTTAACATAATCAAAGCATACTGTCAACACTATCAGGTCTGCACTTGCGAAGCTCTCTAGATGTGTCTCTTCAACATGATCTTGTTTCAGAGTGACTATTTTTGCACCAGATTTTGCTATGAGGACTTCAAGATTAGGAATGGGTTGAGAAAGTTTTAAAGTCTCTTCAGTCTGCGCTATAGCAATTAATGAATTCAGGAGAGACTCCATAGTTCGTCTAATCCCTGCATTCTTAAAGTCCATCTCCACATCATCTAAGAAGGATAGGGCTCTGATCCGGGTACATGGTAATGCGAGCGCCTCAGGTTCCATAACAGTAAGATCTCGCAAAAGATGAACACGAGCATCAAACGCCCATTTCGCGTTTTCATAAAAGTCTTCTAACTTATCTTCATTATTATAGTCCTCTGCGGGTGGAATTTTCTCGTCTTCGAAGGAAAGCTCTGCACAAAAAAAGAGTAAGTCAAAATTCAAAATAGCCTAGTACCTTTACCAAAGACAAGTACCTGGTGCTGGAATAGGTTCTGGTACTGGTGTTGGGTCAGGCTCTGGGGAAGGTTCAGGTTCTAGTGATATTAGGATCCAAGATTGGATGATTATCCTCGGAATCCAATGAGTCAATTACGATAAGTACAGGGTCATGACGACGGCTTAGTCTTATTGCAGGCCATGGTCTCGAATTGGTCTAGGAATTTAGTCTCATTCGCATGGGAGTGATGTCATCAAAATTAGATGATTCACCCATTCTAGTGTTGGAGGATTTTCTCTTGTGAGCCATTGCCTAAAAGAAATAAAACTTTCTTCAATAAAGAGTAGATCCCGTAAATGGGGTACAAAATGGGCGAATGAGCATTAGCTATCACATTCGTGCACTCTGGTCTGTGTAATAAAGTGCACGAATCTCAACTTGCAAATGAAAGCAAGGAGGTGCATTCGTAGTCCACTTAAACGGATAGTCATAGGATAAACCTAGAGATCGCGAATGAGTTGCTGGAGATGTGATCATCCCCAGAAAAGATAGCCGGAACTCTGAATCAAAGAAAAGAAGTATTTAAAGTCAAAGGTCTGAAATCTTTTCCAAGGCTTCTCCAAAATTCTACCAAGGATTCTCCTTGCCGCACAAAGATTTTTCTCGTCATACAAAAAGAAATCAAGCTGAGAAAAGCAAAGGAGAAAGAAGAAGGATATTTCTCATAATAAAGATGAAGAACAAAAACTCACCTTGTAAAGACGATGCTCTAAAAGAGGAATTTTGATTCAAAAGATGAGCTGAAATAGAAGAAAGAAGACTTATATACTCGTGGAAGGGTATGTTTGTAAAAATACAGGGAATTTGAAAAGTTTTAGGAACTAATAAAGAAAGAATATTGAGAGGAGTTACTGAAAACCATTATTTTGGCATCGAAAAACGCACCATCTCTTTACACTCTCAGTGCATTTTTCGAGAGAGCAACTGTAGAAGCCTAAAGTGTGTGCGAATGGATAAATAATCTGGCATTCGCCATACTTAGTCTTGGCGAATGGAGAATAACAATCTCATTCGTCTGAAGTCAAAGGCTTGTAGATACCTGCCTTTGCCACCAAAAGTGTACGCGAATGCATTATGCATGTTTGCGCACCACGAAAACCAAAAAACTGAAATTCAATGTTATCTTCTTCCATGGTGGTTATTTCGGATGGACACGACTCCTATGAGTTCTCTAACCACCTAGAAGATTGAGATAGGTAGATTCTTGCATAGAAGAATCACCTGTACCTTTGGAATAAGGATTAAAGAATCCCACTCCAACAAAGAATCCATAAATGAGATAAAGTTCTTTCTCAATGAGGACTCTTCTCAAACTTGTTTTTACTACTATAAATACCTCGAAGTTGCACAAAAAAAGAAGTTTTGAAATTCTCTGAAGTGTTTGAAGTTCTAAAAAGCCTTAGGAAGTTTGGAATACCCATCTGAGCATAAAATCCTCAAGCAAACCTCACTTTCATAATTCAGACAAGCTAAACTCCATCCCCTTGAAAGTCTACAAGTTCACCTCTCTTCTAAAAGAGAAAAAACAAGTCCATTATACCTTTGCAATTTCTTCAAGGAACACACTATGAGAAGCTTAATGACAAATCAGGCTATAATTAGGTAAATTTGCTAATAGCTGAGCAGTGAAGTTTGTAATCGTCTATAACAAATAAATGAATATTATCTTCTCTTCTTCTCCTTCTCTTATTTATATTTATACAACTTCTTTTAATACAAATTGAGAAACTTAAAGTTAATCAGAGGTTTACTATGCTAAACAACAGTAATTAACAAGTCCATTAGACTTGGAATATTAGTTACCACCTATAAAAATAATAAACTAGCCTTTAAAATGGCTAAGTAATTTGTTAAACGAATTTCGCCTCATACACGGCTCAAAATTTGGTGTTACAACCGGCCATAATCATGTTGCCCTACTCGATACTCGAGAGTGAAAAACTCACACTCTTTTTGCTGATTAACTGTCCTTGGAAAGTATCTCTTATAGAATACCTTCTCAAAGGCATCCCAAGCCATAGGGGAATCACCAATCCTCTGCATTTGCAAAACTTAATTTCACCAATGGCTGGCCTTCTCCTACAACATGTAAGTGGCTAGTTCCACCTTTGCTCTTTAGAGTAGTTCACGAATTCCAAGATTTTCTTCTTTTGCCATTTCCACTATTTGGCTGCCATGGGACCTCATTTCCTAGAGAAAGCATATTGAATTTCTTGAGTTTCAAAATCAGCTCACCTTGATTAAGACCCTCCTGTTCTTGCGGCTTATTTGGTCTCCCTTGATTAACATATGTTTGTGTTAGCGGCTCATTGGGTTTCCGACCTTGTTGTGCCATGTAGCTAGCTAAATTACTCCTAGGCCATCTTGCTACCAGAAACAGCATTAGACGTAGGAATGGGTGCTTGGAATCACCTCCTCATCTTTCCTGTCAAAGTATAATGAAGTACACTAGATTAAACACATTTATCATCATTATTTTTCCCTATAGCTTAAACCCTAAACACCTATGTTTTTGTACTCATATCCATAATTGCTTACTCTCTTTGAGGAATTATTACTCAGTTAGATTATAGAACTAATCATCCATTTCCCATCTAAGGTACAACCTGGCTTTGATTCCAACTTGTTGACTTGTTGTTGATGTATATGGGTGTATATGAGCTTATATTTGAGGGTATATGGATACATTGTACATGAGTGGTATTCTTGTAAATACTCTATGTAGTGACCCAAAGTATCTTTTAATAAATACATTCATATGTATGAAAGGGAAATACTCATATGATTTTTCCTCTTTTCTTCTTCTTCTTCTTCTTCTTCTTCTTCCACAAACCCTAACATTAATCTAACCTAAATCCATAATAATGCACTTGGTATCAAAGCACATCCATTCGATCCAGGGACCCAAAGTTCATCTATAGGCTCTACTTGTTACTGTTGACATCATCTAGTCGTACGGATGATGTCCCCATCCGTACGAACCTGCAAGGTCCGTGAAAAATCTTTAGGGTTTTGGTCAATTAGTATTTTTCATGATTTATGGTGATGAGTTTGGTTTGATTTGACGAAGTGTTAGATTTTTTTTAATGGATTTTCTCATGTTTTTTGGCAATTTCTTTCAATTTCGGTTTATTGTGTGGTTCACGCTCATGGCTGCTTTGTCCTTGCTTCAAATGGTTCGTTTTTCTCCCCTGGTTTCTTACGATTCGATTGCAAGTGATCCCATCAAATTTCGAGCTTTGTAGAGCTTGCTGTGACCTTTTTTCCCTCCTGTAATTGCCGCCAGGCTTGTTTTAGGGCTGTTCCTGCGATCCTCTCCATATTGCCTATAGTTCGTACTGCCTTTTCAAGTGATTTCATTTCATTTTATCCTTGCAGACCTCCCTTGCCCATGTGGTTGCTTCGTTGTGGGATTTACCTTGTGTTAGGTTTGTTTTCTCTCATTGTAACCTTTTTCTATAGTATTTTTGGGAACACGTCTTGCTCCCTACAGCATACTACTCTGTTTTGAGGCCGAGTGGCCCTTGTGGTTTGTGTTCTTGTTTAGAGGCTATGTAGCCCTTCCTTGGTTGTCTTTGTTTTTTTTTTCTTAGGCCCCTATCTTAAGCCGTGCTCCCGTAGTGCTTGTGTGTGACTTACAACGGTATTACTCTTTCTTTGCTATCATGTTAGAGGATAGCCAGATCGATTCCTCTCCTCTAGTGACTGTTTCAGCCCCTAGCCATGGCCATGCTCCTCTAGGCCATGATCAGGCCCTTACACCTATTACTACTGTGAAGTTTGATGGCGCCAACTACTTGGCATGGTCTCAGTCAACTTGGTAGTCCCTCCGTGGCCGTGGCAAGTGGGGATATATTATTGGGAGTCTTCCTATCCCTGCCTCTTCTTTTCCTCAATTCCCCAAGTGAGAGGCCGAAGATGCTCTTGTTGTCTCCTGGCTTCTCCAATCTATGCAGCTGTCGATTGGTAACACATATCTGTGTCCAAAGCATTCTAAGCATTGGCTCAAAGCAGCAAGGCATATAATACATTTGTGAACCTAAATTTTCCCTCCAATATATTAGTTAAAATTTCAAGTCAACTTTAACCATAAATATGTGTAAAACCATCTTCCAATTATAATTGGAATTGTATACTAGTTTCAACTCTAATCTTAGTTCAAATCTTACGTACTTAATCCTCTAAACATAATTTTTTTTCTTCACTTCTTTACATGAAAATAGGATCCAATGCACACAATTTTTAGCCAGCATCAAGTTAAACATCAATGTTAAGAACACTTTGCCGTAGAATGCCTCCTGTGAGCTACCAACATACAAATAGTAAAGTTTTGGAAAAGAGCATCATCTTGGTAGCAAAAGGCACCATCTTTTGGTTTTTTTTTTTTTTTTTTTTTTAAGTTTTAAAAAAAGATTTAATCTAAGTTAAAAAGGCCATAATGATTTTTAGGGCTTTGAGATTCCAGATTAAATGAGAACCTTTCTTTAAGGGCACGTTTAGAAAAATAATAAGGCCTAGATGGCAACCCTAGGAATATACCCTCTTTCTACCACAAATCTTCACCCCAAATTGGAAAAAAACTAACTCTAGAACTTAATCCCACTTACCTAGTCATGTTCTAGAGTATTCCATGCCGCAACTTGTTGCCCACATCTCCTTCCCTCTCTCTTGCGTGTCCTCCTTCATCCCTTTCTTTCTTCTTTCTCTTCTTTTATTTTCTTCCCGACTGGAGGTGTTTTATCGACAAAGGGTTCAGCTCCCCCCTTTCTATTTTCATTCCTTTCTATTTATGTTTTCTTTCTTTTCTTTTTTTTTCCTCCTCTCCTTTTCCTCTTCTTCTTTCCTTCTTCTTCTCTCCTTTTTTCCTATCTTTTGTTAGGTATCTGGGTGGGGTTTCGGTCGAACCACCTTTCTTTTTTTTAATTTCCTTATTTGGTTTCTCCCAAAATATCCCCATTGGGGTCGGGGTATTACATAATTAGAAACCAACCCCTTTTAGACTCTTTTGGCAGTTGCTAAACTCTTTACAACCAAATCAACTAATAATATCAACATGTATATCAAGTTATACTAAAACTTAAGACCTACTAAATATTGAAACTCATTGCTAGATATGGGGCTGTCAATGAGCTGAGCTGGCTTGGCTCATCTTGAGTCGAGCCTGGGCCTAGATTTGAGCTTTCCGAGGTTAGCTTGAGCCGAGCTTCACTAGGCTCAGCTCGCTAAAAACTTGGTTAAATATTTTATAATAGTATATTACATATATATATATATATATATATATATAGTAATGTTGAAACAAGAGAAATTGGGTTAATGGGCCATTAGGCTGTTGAGCCTTTTTTTTCTGGTTGGCAAGCCAAGCTGAGCCTGAGCTCGGCACTCCTGAGCCGAGCCAAGCTGGGGAGTCATCAACACCCCTAACTAGATAAGAACTAAAGACCCTTGAGAAATTACTCTAATAAGATTGACTTAATTAAAATTAGATACTCACATGACCTTAAACCCTAACAAAGTAAACTTACTAAACAAAACACTATTCTCGTCTTATACCGATACCCCTTCATTGGTCATTAACTCCTCTCCCAAATCACATTGGATTTGCGAAATCTTGGTCTCATTTGAAAGATAACTAAATAACCTTTCTAATGATTCCAAAACCCACTCAAATAGCAAGTTTTGATTTTTAAAAATTAGGGCTAAAAGTGAGGGGATTACAACCTTTAAAAAAAACCCTAAGTGGATCCCACTTGATCATCCAATTTCGTCTTGTTGCTCATGGATGCTCTTGCATCAAGGGACTTCTTGGGTAAAACCAGTCAATAAAGTAGATTTCCTTGATTCTTAAATAGGTTAGGCTAACGTGAGGAAATTTGAATATCTAGAGTTTTAAATAGGCAGATGGTGTAAAAGTAGAGCTTTAGATTTTCTCCATGAATCTTTGGAATTCCTAACTCCTCCCCTTGAAAATTTATGAGGATGAACATAAAATTGTGATCTTCGAAACCTGCTTTTGAGATAAAATAATGGAAATCACTCCTTAGAGTATGATTCTTTGCAAGTCATCCTACTTTCTGTGGTGATGTATCTGGTAAGCTTTTCAACAACGTTTCACAACATATATGACTACTGTGGCATAATCAATGTTTCAATTCGATCAGCATTTCCATTGATTAACAATTTTTCCTTTTCCAGTCATATAGTCTGAGAGACACGACCATAATCAATACTTTTGGCCAGTAGGCCTTGTTGAAACTTCTTATTCACTGTTCCAATGGAACATTGTGTCAGATTCATTATAGCATGAAATCATGCAGGGACTATATATTCTTAATTAACTTGGCATTACATTAATTGCCGAAGATCCATCAGGAGATAGAGGAAGGAAAATAATGCCAATAGAAAGACTAATGGAAATGATATGCCTATAATGTCTCGGGCAATTCCAAAACTTTCAATCTGTTGATAAGTGAGTGAATGAAGGCACTGTGAATGTGCAAGTCTATTTGACAACTAATTTGGTTGGTAGAATCTTGATCGAGGCTAAGTAACCCCAGTCAAAGATAACCTCAGGAAATTTGACACCACCCTTGATTTCTAGCTGCAATTCAGAATCAAAAGTCACTCTTCCCTGTTTCACAACAAGCTGTATGAGTTCCATGTCTAATCACCACTAACGAAAGAAAAGTTTCCATCTTTTCCAGTGGTCAATATGTGCATTTCCTCTTCATTTATGTGTTTGGTAACTTGCCCATGTAAACATATTTGACTAATATATGGGATCTTATAATTTCCTGTTCTTTGGGTTAGTTTTTAGTTATATTCCTTGTTTTTTTGGATACATTCCTTTTTTGTTATCATCATTTGTTAACAGAAAACTAACCAACTCTGCCAAAACCTCAAGGTGTTAAGAGAGAGACAAATTAATATACTTCAACACCCACCCTCCAAGGAGGAACACTGTTCTCTCCTGGGAACACTTGGGGAGCCAGGTGCGAGTCCACACTATCCGTACACATGCACACACCACTACATCAGGGAATATACTTCCACCATGATTCAAACTTGTGACCTAACCTAGCTCTAATACCATGTTAACAGTAAGCTAACCAACTCTCCCAAAAACCTTAAGGTGTTTGGAGAGACACAAATAAATATACTTCAACATCATTATCATCATAATTATTTTTTTCTCAACCATGGTCTCTTCTATCTCCTGTCTGGATCTGCAGTTGGATGTTGAGCTACTGGCCATCAAGGAAAGCCCTTTTGGGTACGTAATGGATACTGAGCAAGATATTTCCTTCTTTTCTGTACTTTGGCAGTTTGCTTATAATTGTTGTTTCATTGTACAGCTCTGCTGTAAAGCTTGTTGAAGGATGAAGGGTTAATGTCGTCTTACTGCTCGTTGATTCCACTCAAGCACCTTTTGACTGATGTTGTACATTTGGTTCTTTAAAGTGGTTGAAGAAAGAACTAGATGCTCAGAAATTGTTGCATGAGTTGGTACCCTTGTTATCTTTTTATTGTTGGCCATGGGCATGCTCTTTTGTTTTATTTGTAAACTGGAATAAGAAGCGCCAGTCAAAATATATAGATTACATTTTAACATGATAATTGTTGGTAACAAACTCCAATTTTTTGCTTTTCTACATATCTTTCCATTCTTGTGGTTTAGCCTCTCTCACATTTCCACATATGTCACTTCATATTTTCTATTAATTTTATTCGAGCATTTATTAGACCCTGACGTGAGGCCTACGAAATCAATGAATGAAGAGAAAAATAACAGAACTTTTTTCAAAGAATTATCTGATTCAATGAGAAATTACCAAACAAAACAACAATGAAAAAAAAAATCACATTATCTTATGATTGAATTTGTGTTGCTTCTCCTACAGGTAAGATTTGGCCAGCAATCCAGTGTTCATGGTTTAAATGTCTTTGGTTCTATCTTTTTTTTTTTTGGTTTTAGATTGATAAATTATTCTCTTCTACATAGGGTATTTGTAAGTTTTTCTTTGGGGAGTGTTACAAGTTCCATTGAGACTATGGAATTTTCAAGCATGAATCACTATCTTTTTAATCTTTGTTGTCCTATTGAGATAATTTTTTTGGCTTCCCTACTTTTTTTCCCCACTTAATATCCATTATTGTGCCTTTTGCCCATATATACATTAAGGCCTGAATTTTAATGGCCAGGCAATACTTTAAAGATCATGAAATAAGACATAAGAATTTGGAAAAACAAAGCAATAAAGGCCATTATCAAAGGGGTAAATGTAGTAGGTCTGATGGCTTCTTCATGATTATTATGGAGTATTTTGTTCTTTTTCTTGTTGGTATGGGTGTCGGCCTGTGTGCATGTGTGTGTAGGTCGTGTGCATGTGTGTTAACTTGTTGATTGGTCATCCTTTGTGCCTCTTTTTACAGACCTTTGCTCATCCACAACAAACCAGAAAACCTAGTTGCATCTCTTTATCTTTTTCTATAAATTTAGGCAGTGAAAACATCTTTGGTTGACGATGTGCTTAGATGAAAAAGGGGACGGGATTCCATTTCTATGGGCACCATATAAGAGGAATCTAACAATCCTATAAACGCCAAAACTTTCAAATTATTTATGTGGATTCTTGAATCCCCTTTTTTAAAGTATTAACGTCACCCACTTTATTCTCATTCCACAAGCTTTTATTTGAGCTCCTCTTTCTTTCTCCTTGTACCATAATCTTTCCAACTCTTCCCCCTTTGCTCTCTATGATGACTTACAACCCAAACACAAAACCTCTCCTTTATGGGTGTCTCTTCTTGCTTCTTTTCTCTACTCATTTCTCTTCTTCCCAAAAGACTTGCCCCAACTGTGGCTCCATGGAAGTCCCATACCCTCTAAGCACCAGCTCCAACTGTGGCAACCCCTATTACAGTCTTCGTTGTGATGCACACACTCACAAGCTTTACTTTGATGCTCTCAACGGAAGTTCTTATCTTGTCCTCAGCATCCAAGCTTCCATGCAGCGCATGGTGGTGCAACCATCAGCTTGGGTGCCTGGGACATGTGTAACAGAAGACATGCCAAAGAGCGAGGGCCTATGGTTGAACCAGACACTCCCCTTCAATATTACATCATCCAACACAATCTTCCTGTTTAACTGTTCACCTCGCCTCTTGGTCTCTCCTCTCAATTGCACACCTACCAGCCTTTGCCATCGCTACCTAGAGAGCTCAGGAGGTGTAGACCCAAGGCGTGCTGTCCAGTGCACAAATGGACTCAAGCCATGTTGCACATTCATTGCAGGTGGCATGCCTTCATCTTACAAGATACGGCTACATATCTCGGGTTGTCAAGCATTCAGAAGCATCCTCAATTTGAACCCGGAAAAACCTTCCAGTCAATGGGAAGAAGGCTTGGAGATCCAATGGGCTCCCCCACTGGAACCTGTATGTAGAACCAAAGTTGATTGCTCCAGAGGTTCCACATGTTCAACTACTGCTAAGCCCGGCCTCTCTCGTTGTATCTGCAATAGGGGCTATTACTGGGACCATGCTCTTGGAACTTGCTTGAGAAAGGCCAAACACAACACCACTGGCCGTAGTTTCAAGATCACAATTGGAGTGTTTTCCTTCCTTGCAATTGTGATAGCCATGACTGCCATCAAACTAAGCAAATCGGGCAGATTCTCCAACCAGTCGAAGCTCACAAAGGCAAGAGAAGACATGTTGAAAGCTAGCAACGGAGGAAAGTCTGCAAAGATGTTTAGTTTGAAAGAGCTGAAGATGGCAACCGCTGGGTTTTCTAAAGACAGGATCTTGGGGAGTGGCGGCTTCGGAGAGGTCTACAAAGGGGAGCTTCAAGATGGAACCAACGTAGCCATTAAGTCTGCTAAGGTGGGCAACATCAAGAGCACACAACAAGTGCTTAATGAAGTTGGGATTCTATCTCAAGTCAACCACAAGAACCTGGTAAGACTCTTGGGTTGTTGTGTGGAAGCCGAGCAACCACTGATGGTCTATGAGTATGTACCAAACGGGGCCCTTCATGATCATCTACATGATAAGGGTTCTACCTCTTTGGATTGGAAAAGAAGGCTCAACATAGCTTTACAAACAGCTGAAGCCTTGGCCTATCTTCACTCCTCAGCCTACACTCCCATCTACCACAGGGATGTTAAGTCGACCAACATTCTATTGGACAAAGAACTCAATGCGATGGTCTCTGATTTTGGGCTCTCCAGATTGGCTCGACCAGGTTTGAGCCATATCTCAACTTGTGCTCAAGGCACAATTGGGTACCTAGACCCCGAGTACTATCGGAACTACCAACTAACAGATAAGAGTGATGTCTACAGTTATGGGGTCGTCTTGCTCGAACTTCTCACTTCCCAGAAGGCGGTCGACTTCTCGCGAGACCACGATGATGTGAATCTTGCCATATACGTGACCAAATGGGCTAACGATGGTGCAGTAATGGAAATCGTGGATCATCAATTGCTTGGTGACGAACCTTCAACTGAGGTAATGACAAGCATCAAGCTCTTCCTAGAGCTTGCGCTTGCATGTGCAAAGGAGAAGAAAGCAGAGAGGCCTAGCATGAAGGATGTAGTTCAAGAGCTTCAGTATATAATGAGCATACTAGATCAAAAAGAGGTTTCTAGTGAGGTGGGAGTTCAGGTTATAGAAGCATAATGTGATAGTTTAAGCGTATGTACTATACTAGTAGCGTTATAAATGCAAGTAAACTTTTTTTTTTATGAATAAATGCAAGTAAACTTGAATATTTTCATGTTGTGAATTTGTGATTTGGATTGTAGAAGGTGGTGGATATGATGTCAAGGGGAGAAGACAAAGAGAAGGTTGGGATAAGATACTTTCTTTGTAATCCAAATCACAAAGAGAAGGTCACTTGCATTTATAACGCCAAAGAGAAGGTATCTTTTGGAATTCCATATCTTTTGGATCCTTTTCCATTGGACTTTTTTCACAAAGAAAGTATCCTATCCCAACCTTCTCTTTGTCTTTCTATCTGGGGATGCATTTGAGTGCGGTAGAAAGACAAAGAGAAGGATGGGATAAGATACTTTCTTTGTGAAAAAAAGTCCGATGGAAAAGGATCCAAAAGATATGGGATTCCAGATGGGGTGATTGAGATCTCCAAGAAGTTATTATGGCTCCCTTAATAGTAAGGAGAAAAGAAAAGAGGCTTGTAGCAAAATGGGGAGAGCATTAGTTACAAAGTTTGAATTAAGAAAGCAAGAACCGTAAAATGGGGAAATCATTACTTACAAAGTATAAACCAAAAAAAAAAACACTAAGAAACGGGGCAAGCATCTGTGTGTGTGTGTTTACGACCCCAAAAGCAGTGGGCCTGAGTCCTGACCATAGCCATCTATTCTGATAACAACTTTAAATTCCGAATATTTCTTTAGAGTTGGAGAACATGTAAAACATCAGATTCTCAATTCAACTCAATAGAATTTGAGGAAGGAAACGCTTGGTCCGCTGGGTGTTAGGGGGGCGGACACAACAGTGCCGAAAAGTGATTTACACCTTTTTTTTTTTTGTTTTTGGGTGGGGGTCGGTGCCACAGGTTGGGGGCACACGCTGACGTGTTTGCCCCTGACACCTAATGGACCAAGCGTCCTTCAAGGGAGGCGGACAAAATCCTGAGTGAATTTGAGGGTAAGGGATAATCTTGTTAGACCCACTTATTCACAAGGCATGTATAAGTATAATGATGGTTGGCAGTCCTTAAGGTTTATGAAAGAGGACCCTATATTGTTTTCATTTTAGAATTAAAAAATAACAAAAGATGCTAATAATGAATAGTACTTAACAGTTCATTTACAAAGTATTATTAGAGAAAAAAAAAAAGTACTAAACTTCAAATGAATTTTAGAAGCTCTATTTTAGACTATATATTTATTATATAATTACATTAAAGTAAACGTGTAGTTGGGAAGAACTCAACAAGAGCTTTCTATAGAATCTTTTTCGTCAGAAACCACATATAATATCAAAGTTATAGGCCTAAAAAATCTAATCAAAACAAAGAATCAAAACCCATCTTATCTCTCTTAATGAATGAAATTAAAAGAATATTGCCCATTATAGATGACTATTTTTTATTTTTTTTATTTTTTTGGAGGGGTGGGGGAAAAAAAGAAAAAGAAAGAAAGAAACATTCATTACCAGCATAAGCATTATTTAGCATAGATAACAATAACAAAACTAAAAATAACAACAAAAGCAATAATAATAAAGAAGAAATTGATCTTGAGGCGATTAATGATCCAAGAAATGGCCAATTAATGTGGGTGATTATCATTCTCAACCTAAAAGTTACTTTGAGTATGGATGGACTTAGTCAAAAAATAAAGTAAATACTTTATTAAGTGATGCACTTGTTACTTAGTGCCCTGTGCTTTCTGAAGGATGCCATTAGCAATTATGGTTATCAGAGCATCATGAATGGGAAATTATAATGTACTAAGAACAAGAGACCAAAAATGGGTCCTCCCCCAACTGCATAAACAAATCAGAATACCAAGATTAATGTATAAGAGAAACCTTAGATCTTAGCCAAGAGACCATATCATGTGTAGATTATCTTCTAATGCTTGATTATCGAGACTTCAAAGGATACCTTCCTTATCTTCTTAGCAAGGGAAGGAGAGAGGCATGCCCCCTTAGTGGGGAGTCAGCTAAACGTAAGTGATGATGTAATCGCTTTCATCATCTGACAATGCAGCTTTACCACACCATACACAAGAGAGAGTGGATTGTATCCGCTCCTCTTATCTAACGCTGCTCTCCACACCTTGTCAGGGGGTGGGCACATCAGCGCCGACAGGTGATTTTCTCTTCTTGGGGGACATATATCATTTGTTGGTAAAGGCACCTTGGATTTGGTGCGATCCCTTAATATACAATTAAGGTTGGCCCTGCATCTGGGGATGACACATCAGTGACAAAAAAGTGATTTACAGATTTTAGGGAGTGCTTTTCACTTTTTGGCACTGATGTATCCAGCCCTGATGCAGGGCGGATCTTAGTCATTCATTCAGGGGTTATACCAAATCCTAGGGGTGGTAAAGGTAGCCACCAATTCATTAGGTGAGTCTCTTGAATTCATAGTTTGCCAACTTGGATTTTTGACTTGACTCAAGAGTGAGTGGAATAAATTCGGGGAGTCATGTCTTTTTTTTTTTTTTTATGTAGTATAAAATATTTTTTAAACATGTTAAACTTCACTAAAAAATATTTGAGATAAAGTATAATTCATTATTATGCTAAATATGAGAATTATCTACCATCATAACTTGAATTAAAATCTATATAAAAAAAAAATCAACCATATTAATTTACTAGTACAATAGCAAGTAAGTAGACATATTTAAAGTCTAAACTCCGACCTACAACTATTAGGGATGATCCATTAGAAAACCAAAATACAAATACATAATACAACCCAATCTCCAAAGTCCAACCTTATCAAATTCCTTTGTTAAGAGTTAGGGCTTAGGATGATAAAAATGTGGGGAAAAAGAAAAGAAGTATTGATTGTTGATTCTCGTCACCCAAAAAAAAAAAGAGAAAAAAAGCACCTTTAAGGTCAGTCGCTCAAACAGTCTTTCCTTGAATCTTGAATCTTGACTCTTGAATGAATCAATTGAACTTTCAAGGTCACTCATTCTCTCGCTCTCTCTCACCTAGGGTTTTGAATGTTGGAGACTTTATGAAAGAAACTACAAGTCCAAAAAATATTAGTGCATTTTTCTGTGTTACAACTTGGTTTATGGTTTTTTTTTTTTTTTTTTAAGTTAATGTTTCTTCATTTTTATGTATAAACAAAGTTGTCAAGACCAACTTGGTTGAGATAGTGGCTAATGAGCGTCTTTTTCCCAACTGTTAACATAAATTTTTTTTTTCCTTATACAAGTTTTGGATACAGTTCGGATGGTCAAGGCTTATCTGATCGGCATAAATTACAAGAAGCAGATTATAAGAATCTAGAAAACAGCATAACTTACAGATATATACACTAATGTACTTGATAATTATGACCATGGGCCTAGCCTGTCTGGCCCAATATCTCTTTCACTATCCCTAGTCTGCGTGGCCAAAGGATATTCCGTACTTATGGGCCCATTAGGCCATGCTTGAGATTGATCTATGACTCATTAAATAGATGGTTGGGTCTTGCCTGATTCTAGACTTATTGCCTAACCAGTGTACTTAATTAGTCTAAGAACTAGGTTTGCGCTTAACTTTTTTGACCCTGGTCCTGTATATTCATTTCTCAAGCAAGCCTCTGGCAGAGCTTCGGAAATCAGCCCATCAACACCCTCATCATCCCTTACAAGTTACAACTAGGTGTTCACACGGGGCCAGCTAGCCCTACAAATACCAGATCCCTAACAGCAGTAGGCCCGGCTTGTCCTACACTTTTCAACACTGGGTTGAGTCTGGGCTTATTCTAAGGGTCATTAACTAAATGGCCGAGGCACATGCCTAGCTTAGCAATCACATGGGACACAACATAACACGGTAATATGAGATGGGCTTAAGCCCATGATCTGGGTCTAAAGCCCATACTCCAATATATGCCGATGTTTATTTATTTATATAATAAGAAAGACTTAAAATTCTATACAAACCGTCAGTAAGAGGGTAGTTTGGGTCCAACCAAAAATTGAGTTACCCTCTTTTCCGACCATTTAAAAAGCCTTTGCCTTTAGGCCCTTTACCTTTGTTAGAACACAAACTCGGGTGGACCAACCAAGAACTAGCTCACAAAGTGTTCGTCTGCCACCATGTGGTTCCACATGTACCCAACAAGAAGGAACCCACAATTGAAACTTGTGAGTTGGAATTAAGCTAATCCTTTCACTCCCTCCAAGGCATAGATTAAGGATATATGGGCGTTATGTAACCCTATTGTCAGCACCTGAATTTTGACTCAGTAATGCTGGCAAATCTCACAAGCTTTAGATAGCAACAACAACAGCCCATTTTCCAGCAAACCATTTTCCTAAAACCTCAAACCATCTCTTAGACCAAACCTAGACCCTAGAAACCTAGGTATCCACACCAAAGACCTTTACGGGCCACCTACGAAAGCTATGGTGGATCTATACTCCAAGCTCAAGGATCAGATTTTTTTTTTATGTTTCCTTACAAAATATCCATTCTTTTAATTTAAGACATATTTGTTGCAAAATATCCATTCATGTTCACAAGCACATACACATTCATACTATCTTCCCTCCTTCAACCCAAAATTATGATCCCACCCATACATTGTAAGGGTCTAGTTTCAAACGTGATAATTGCATTTTTGGGTGTTCCTTAATGGTTCAATGAAGGTTTCATAGTATTCTTGATAGACCATTATGTATGTAAATATGTATAAATAATGGTCCATTTTCAAATATTCATGTGTTATATATTATATGTTGTACATTATTATTATTATTATTTTGGTTTTATGTGTTTCAAGTTTACATTGTGAACATTGCTTTCCTCCTTATACGTCTCCATATCATTTACATCAAATATATATATTTTTTAATTTTTATTGTCTTAATGAATGTGATAAACTTGTCCACTAACCATTTTTCAATGATTGGTTATGAGAGAGAGTAACTTAAGGTATGCATTCTTAATTTTTTATTAATTTAATTATTATATAGCATGTCTAGTAGATAGATTATTTATAAAATATATTTAAATAATATGTTCTTTACACTTATTCACACATGCATATTAATTAGTAGGTCAATCACATTACACATGCATGATACCCATTTCTAAAAGTTAATGACAAAAATCACCTCGATTCATCCCCACCAAACCATTTTAGTCATAATACGATTACCTATCCAAAATAATTACTCATCAAATCCATTTTTCCCATGGGTCAATGCTAATGCCGCAACTACTTTGGCGGTGCAGATAGGCTGCATGCCAAATGCTAACGTCACAACCGCTTCATCGGCACGAACATGCAATATAATCCAAAGGTTGACACTGCAACCATTTTGTCGGTGCAGATAGGCTATAAAACTCAAACATGCTTCTCCTAAGACATGATGAAGGCCAAACCCAGACTCACACTCACTAAATCATAATGGTTTAACCTACACTCAATAATAGAGGTCGCTTATACCTAAATCACGAACACATCAAGACAGTGCAATGGAAATCCAAGTTACCTATTCAAGTATTGGTTTTACTTTGATTCCAACATCAGGTTTCTATGCTTAGCCTACCTTAGGCATGTCTCTTCTAAATATCATTGTTGGTATACCATAATTGCGGCCTCTTCTTGGTAATTTGTTCACATCTTCACATAGTGCGAAGTACTCTGTAAGTATATTAATGGACTAAAATGAATTAAATTCATTTCATTCTTGCAGTAAAATATAATTGACTAAAGAAATTTGCACACACACACACAATCCCCTAGAACTACGTGCAGCTTGATTCCGGTAAAACCATAAGTATCTAAACTACACAAGATTGGGTATGTAAGTAGTTTAAGACTGTTTTGAGTGCAGTTGCAATAATTACAAAACACGGGGGGGTCCGCACAAGTAATGGCACATCTAAAGGCACACACCATTAGGATAGGTATTAGCATACATGAATGAGAAAAGCCACTAAAAAGGTGGGTGTGTTGGGGTGCTTAATACCTTTCCCAACCACAACAAAACAGTTTACCCTAGTCTCTAGTAAACCAAATTAGTACAGGAGTCTAACAAACAAGACTTAGAGGATCTAAACTTTCTTTCCCTAAGAAAGGAGACTGGTGTCCAACTCCATCAGTAAAACCTAAGTTGGTGGCGACTCCTAAGAAGCTTAGAAATATGTCAGTTTGAAAACCCTAGAGGATACGAATCTCAATGTCTACAAAATGGCAAGCACATTAAATGACAGCACATTCATATATGCACCTACACCATAGACATTTGCCTTCATGACGAAGTGGGGAGAGGGGTGTGAATCCTGATGTCCACACCAATCGAAAACATTCAAGAGGAATTTTTACTGGGTGGTGTGATAAAAATATTTGAATCAATTTGTTAAGAGTGCATTTGGATTTATGGAATTGGAATTGACTTGCTAAATTGAATTTTATTGGAAAAAAATTTGAATTCAACTCTCTAAATTTGGGATTTTTGTCGTTTAGAAACACATTTGAATGGATGGATTTGAACTATAGAAAGTTCAATTCTATTGTTTGTAAACATGAAAAATTCTATGGAATTGGATTTAGATTTTTGTACATCAATAAATATCTCAAACAATTGATTATACAACTAATAATCCTACAAAAAAAATTAACTAATTAAATAGGTTCCATTTGACAGAGTCTTCAAGATTACGTGGGTCTCACATAAAATCATACTTAATCATCTAGGTTCAATTACCGTTCATAATTAAGTAAGTCTCATATAACACTAGACTTAATTATATGAGTTTTACATTCTATTAGACACCTTACAATCATGTAGGTTTCGCATACCTATATCTTGCCCTTATGATCATATGTAATTAACATATTCATATGAAAATATTATAGCTAAAACCATAAATAATTGTCAACATATTAATAAAAAAATTCAAAACTTAATGTTAAGTAAAATGATCATCATGAGATAAACCTTCCTATGATTACGAAGGCTCTTAAACAAACGTTATACTTCAATGTCTTTTGCGAATCTTTCACATGCATCCAACCTTTTACAATACTGAGATCTAGTACTTTGGAGACTTCTTCAAATATTGCATTTGTATCAGGCCGTTTTCTTTGATTAGAATAGCTTTGTATGAACTCATTCAACAAATTACCAACCTCTACTATTGTACAAGCAATTTAATCTTCTTTTTTTTAGCTTTCTTTGAGGATGAATCATTAGGTGTGGAAGATAATGGTAGGTTTATGAGCTTCAATAAATCCTATATTATCAAGCTCCACGAAGTTACTTGTATCATTAGTTTTTTCTCTCATCATAATTGATTTTGTTTCAATACCTGATTCCACACTCTCTCCTGTAGCTTTATCATTTTCACACAATAAAACTACATCATCCTAATTATCTATGATTTTGTAACAATATGGTTGTGCTTCAAGATATGACGATAAGAAATGCAATAAAAAATAATATAATCATTATATATATATACATGCAATGTATGATAAACATACCTTAACATAAGTATTTCATACATTTTCATCATTCACCTTTACCATTTTTTTGGTCCCAATGTGCTTGATGATCTCACTAATAACGGAATAATATTTTGCCTAACTCTTTAATCTATTTTTAATATTTTCTTTATTCAAATTAATCTTATGTCTTATCATTCAAAGTCTTTACAATAGCATGGTATGCAACTGGTTTTCTACCTAACTCCACTTTGGTACCAATGTTCATTTGATCAATAAGAACAGTAGCCAAGGTGATGTCCATCTCAACATTTCAAATTACATACTTTAAAGTTTTTTTTTCCCATTTTCACCCATTTCAACTTGAATTACTTTTCTTTCCATACCTAAATCATAAATTATTCAATATCATAATCATAAATTCAATAAAACAACAATAAACATAAATAATATTCAAACTAATACCATCCCATTCAATCTCATAATCACTTCACAAACTCATTAAATTATACCAACACACTAACAATCAAAATCATGATGTGGTCCGACGTATCCAACCATTAGAATACAACATTTATAGAAAGAAAGAACTACAGTATATCAACTTAAAACACAATATAAATTCTCATCTAAAAAAGATAATCTCAATGGAGTTGGTCTCATCAATACATCTTCATAGCTATGAGTCTCTAAATGTTGTTAATTAAGAAATAATTTAAACTATTTTAATTTCACTCTTAGCATCATCTTTGGTTTCTACCACTAGTTTATTTGCTAGTTCACGATCCACATCTTCCAATAATACTTTAATTGACATTTCATCTTGTATGAAATTATGGAATATACAACATACATTAATAATCCTAAGTTACATTTTTTCATCAAAGAAGTTGGTTGTACATAGTATAGCCTATAGTTTTTTCAATAGCCTAAATGCTCTTCCAATTACATTTCTTGTGCTAAAAATCTGAAGATTAAATAATTCCCTATAATTTCTTGGAGTGTTTCCCACTCATTTAGATGGTATCGAGTCCCTCAATAAGGGGCTGAAAACCTTAGCCCATTTATATATACAACATCCACAAAGTAAAACTTATCTACAATATATATATATATATATATATATATATATATATATATACACACACACACACACACACACACAATAAGTCATAAAGATTTTATCAAACAAAACACAAACTGTTAGGGA
>JAOXJP010256996.1:6122-21405 GCA_025762735.1 Platanus orientalis | reverse complement strand
GTCACTTGTCCTTACTCCTTCAGCTAGGATGTTGTATTCACCATGATCCTTGATCACACATCCATCTTTGTCAAATTGCACTTTATAGCCTTTGTCGCACATTTGACTAATGGTAATCAAGTTATGCTTAAGGCCTTGCACATAAAGAGCTTTGGTGAGTTGAGGAATGTCGGGGGTTGCAATTGTTCCTACCCCAAGGATTTTGGCAGTGTTTCCATCACCAAATGTTACATGTCCTCCTTGTGCTTCCTCTAGCTTAGTGAATAGCTCTCTCTCACCGAACATGTGCCTAAAGCACTCACTGTCAAGGTACCACATTGATGAGCTTCTGGCTCTTAGTACGGTGTGGATGACCAAGCACTTGGGATTATCCTTTCTTACCCAACTTCTCTTAACCTTTGAAGGTTGAGAGTTTTGCCGTTTGGCATTTTGTTGGTCTAGATCCATCTTCCTTTGAAGGTTTTTCTATTTTCAACATTTTGAAAATAGTTTCTCTTCTTAACATTTTTCTCATTTGATGTTTTCTTTGCTTGCATTCTTTGGGACTTAATGTCATTTGCCCTTTTTCTACAATCCACCTTAAAATGCCCTTCTAAACCACAATAGTAGCAAGAGAATGTGGGCCTTCTTGGTGCATAAGATTGTGTTGTTTTCCTTCTAGAATGTTCATTAAATAAGGATTTAGGGCATCTTCTAGAATTTCTACTTTTACTAGGTTATCCCTTAGTCTTCCTAGAAGTGGAGGCTTTCACTTGAGCTCCTTCATGAGTGGAAGTATTTTTTACTTGAGATTTATTCCATGCCTCCTTAGCATAGGAATATGGTTTGCTCATTCCTTGGGCTCCTCCATAGGAAGATGTTTAGTTGGCTTGTGTTTTACTCCCAACCACTTGAGCATAGGATTTTGATTGGGGTTGCATAGACCTCTCCCAATCTATACCTTACCTCATAGGTGTTTTACCTTTGAGTGAGGGAGATGTGTTCTTCTCAACCTTGTTAGACCTTTTGGTAGGTCTATAAGGTTCCACCTTTTCTTTTTCCTTGTGTGAGGGTTGTGGAGGTGGTTGAGTAGATCTCTTGACTTTCACAAAGCCGCTCTTAGGTCTTTGAGTTGAGGTGGAGGCTATAGCCTCAAAATAACTAAGTACGGTCATATCACCATAATATTTTCCCATTTTGAGCATCCTCTCAAACTTGCCATTTCCTTAAGCAAGCATTGAGATGTTCTTCCTCTTGTATTCTTCAAGCTCCTTGATTTGCTTGAGGTAATCAAGGGACTTCCTTGTGAGTTGAGCACAAGTCAAATTGAGAGTTTTGTTTCTCTTATTTAGTGATTTAACTTGGTCTTCTAACTCTTGAATATCTGGGCCATAACTACTTGACTCATCCTTCTCTTCATCCAAGGTTTTAAGCCTCTCCTCTAGCTCAAGAATCTTGTTAGACAATTTTTTATTGTCCTCAAGAAGTCTTTTCTTCTCTCGTTTTCTATTCATCTTTTCTAAGCCTAGAAATATCCTAGAATCATTGACCTTCTTTTCTAGGTCCACTATTTTTAGGCTCATTTCTTATTTCTCACATAGAAGCAAGTAGTTTTCTTAAGAAAGATATTTCTCATTTTCACTTTCCAAAGAGGACTCTTGTTTAAAAATGGAGATAATGTCTTTGAGGGACTTTGACTTTTCAGTTAACTCAACTAATTCCCTCTTGAGTTGTTTGTTTTTCTTTCCCAACTCAACACTTTGTACAAAGAGATCATTAAATGCCTCTTATGCATCATAATTCTCCTCCCCTTCTTCATACTCTCCCTCATCCTCACTTGAGTCACTAGTCTCCAATAGTGAACTCGCGGAAGTTCCAAAGGTCATAAAAGCCTTGATCTCTCGTAAGGGAGCCTCTTCACTACTTTGGGATTTATGTTTCGAAGTCTTGGATTCATCATCACATGTGGCTGCCATAGCCTTGCCCTTTGACTTGTACTTGTTATTTTTATTGCCACAATCTTCAACAATATGTCCCCTTCCTTTGCATTTATAGCAAATGGGTGATTCTTTTGAAAAGTCATTTTTCTTTTTGTATCCAGGGTAGGACTTCCTCATTTGCTTGTTCTTGGAGTAATCCTTGGTATTTCTCTTAAAGAACTTTTTCAACCTTTTGGCAACAAGTGTCAAGTTATCATCTGAATTCTCATTTGATTCAGAGGGCTCTTCTACATTAAGGGCAATGCCCTTATTCTTAGTTGGCTCCTTAATGGTTGCTTTGAATGTTTGAAGTGAGGCAATCAACTCCTCCAACTTCATGACTTTTAGGTGTTTGCTCTCCTCTATAGTGGTGACTTTAAGCCTAAACCTTTTGGGTAGGGACCTAAGTACATTTCTAACCACTTTAGACTCAGGAATGTCATCACCTAGACTCCTCATAATATTCACCAAGTTTGATAACTTGGCACTGAATTGGGAGATCTCTTCATCATCCTCTATCCTAAATGCTTTAAGTTGTACGTATACATTTGAAGTTTGGACATCTTTACAGTACTTGTATCCTCATGGATAACCAAGAGAAGCTTTCATGCTTCTTTTATCATCTTGAGATGAGCTATCCTCCTAAACTCATCTGGAGCTAACCCACTAACTATGGCATTCAATGCCCTAAAATTAAACTTGTGAGCATCCGACCCAGCAAGAGTCTACTCACTCTTAGGTTTATTGGGTTGTGTGTAACTATCAATAATCATGCTCCACACCTTAGGGTCATAAGCATTTAAGAATATCTCTATCCGAGATTTCCAATAACCATAGTCCATTTCATTGAAAAATGGAGGGGTGCTAATGGACTTACCACTATCTTCTCTAGCCATCTAGGATTTTTTCTAGGATCTTACTCGGGTTGTTAAGCCCTTTATGAGTAACCTAGGCTCTGATACCAATTGAAATGTCTCTAATGTTATCCTAGAGGGGGGTGAATAGGATATTAAAGTTATTCTATCCTTTCTTACCAATGTTGGGATTGATTTTAATCTTTTTAAGTGAGTGTGTGCTACAAAGTGCTACTCAAGCATTTAAACAAAAATGTAGCAAGCAATAGAAAATATGAGCACTAATAAAAGAGACAAGCAATCACACACTCAATTCACAACATAAGATTTATAATAGTTTGGCACTAAGGCCTACGTCCACTCTTTTAAAGCTCACTGTGAGCTTAGGTGTATTTCACTTAGATTGTCACATACAACTTAGGTCAACATACAAAACCTCACTACTTGCTCATAAGCAAGCTACACAATAACACTCGGTGTCTCCGGCGAGTGTGCACTACCTCTGGTGTCTCTGACAGAGGTTGTAAAGCTTTCAGTGTCTCCGGCGGAAGCAAAGCAAAAGATGAGGAATGAATATGCAAAATGAATAATAAATATTACCACTAAGTTGGTTGATGTTGTTGTTCTTACCACATGTGGGAGTGCTCCGTGTTAAGCTAGTTTGCCTCATACACCCACTTCTTTTTCAAGCTATGGCACTAAAGCTTCTCAAGCTAGGCCAACCACAAGGGGTTTCCTCTAGGGATAACCCAAACCACATCTATCAAGAATATGTTAGCTAATATGAGCTGAGAGGGAACCAAGAGAGATTTTCTTGATGAACTTTCAAGCTTGTAGCTCAAGCAATGGAGGATTAGGGTTTCTCATCCTTGGAGGCTCTTTTTATCAAAGCAAATAACACTCTCTTGAAGGCTTGAATATAGTTTACCCTAATGGAAAATATTTTAATTTATAAAAGACAGAAAAGGTTTCTAATCCTAGGATTAGAATATTTTCAAATGGGTAAGAAACATTACTCATTTATTCAAAATGAGAAAAAGGGCAAAATCCTAAAAAACAGATATATGACCGATCATGAGGTTTGTGATCGGTCATGGGTCCTTTTCCCATAGACCTCCAAAAATGGTCGAGGGCTGTTAAGTGGTGTGGGCCCTACTTTAAGTCACAACCATAGCGTGATTGATCATGGGCTTTGTGATCGATCACAAGGCTATTAGGACCCAGGTTGTGATCGGTCACAGAGAAGGGGACCATTCCTCAAGAGGTCCAAAACTCTGAGCATGATCGGTCATGGGCTTTATGATTGGTCACGAGTCTGGATTTTTCAGTGTGATCGATCATGGGATTTGTGATTAGTCACACATAGTGTTTTTTGTATTCACACTGTTGTCAACATCTTGGGAAGGTCCATATCCACTTGGGATCAATTTGGGCCATTCAACCATGTGTATGGACATGCTTAGGGTCATACTACATGATCCCTATGAAGCTACATGCATGACTTTACCTTCTTAGAAGTTGTAATCCGACTTGAGTCTTGGTCTTCAAGGCTTGACTTGTTAAAGCTTCTTCCACACTTTTGCCTATGGATTTGATAAATGATGCCCTTGCATCAACAAGAGGGATAGCCACAGACGAGCCTCAATATTTTCTAAGAGGTAGGTAGTTCGTAGAGTCAGCTTCCACGAACCTCTCGTCAATGATGATTCTCTTAGAGAAGATCCGTTGATACCTCTCGAAGCTTGTGGGTTCTCTATATGGGGAAGATGATCCAATGTTCTACTTAAAATGCGGATGAGGAGGCGATTCCACCATTGGATGTTTGTCCAGATTCCTTGGTGGATTTAAGGATTAACCACCCTTTGAGGTTGTCTGCTTGATGTGGGGAGCCATGGAGATGAGGGGAAATATAGGGTTTTAAAGGGAGAAATGACAAAGAATTTGTGCAGGTGCTCTAGAAAGTTGAAATGAAGCAATGTGGAAGAAAATAGACTGAAATCTCAATTGTACGACTCTTTTAAATCGCATGAAAAATATTTTCCAAAATTGCCCTCTGAGTCGATTAGGAGATCCCTGATAGATCAGGGCATGATTGATCACGAGATCTGTGATCGATCTGGGTGTGATCGATCATGGACTTATGATGGATCATGAAGTTTGGCCTGAGAACTTTAGCTCATTTTCTGAGGTGTAACCCCCCAACACCTTGCCTAATCATATAGCCTAACTCCCTTAATCCTTTGACTCGCCTATCAATGCACATCATGTGCTTGGAAAACCCAAAAAGTGTTCCCTATATGGTGCACAATCCAATAGCACTCCAAAGATATTTAAACTTCTTAGAATCAAGAGGTTTGGTTAAAATGTCAACAAGTTGATCTTCGATCTTGACATAATCTAAGGACACAATATTTTCTTCTACCAATTGGCAGATAGAATGGTATCTAATGTCAATATGCTTTGTTCTAGAGTGTTGGATAAGATTCTTGGAGATGTCAATGACACTCTTGTTGTCTATAAATAGACTCATGGTGCCTTGATCCAACTCATAATCTTTCAGGATTTGTTTTATCCACAAGAGTTTGGTGCATCCACTACCTGTTGCAATATACTTAGCCTCAGTAGTTGACAATGAGATGGAGTTTTGCTTCTTGCTATGCCAAGAAACAAAACTATTTCCAATGTAGAAGAAACCTCCACTCGTGCTCTTGCAATCCTCCACATCGTCAGCTCAATCAGCATCTGAATATCCCACAATCTCATATGTGGTGTCAAATGGGTACCACAACCCAAACTCCATAGTCCTGTAGACATACTGTATGATCCTCTTATCTACCTTGAGATGTGATTCTTTAGGAGCAACTTGATATCTAGCAAATGCACCTACACTAAAGGAAATATCTAGTTTGCTCACAGTCAAGTATAGCAAACTCCTACTAATGCTCATATAGTATGTGGAATCGACCTCAGCTTCATCAAGATCTTTAGTCTTGTCACTTGTGCTAATAGGGGTCCTAGCAAGTTTGGATTCTTATAATCCAAACTTGGTAACTAGGTCTTTTATAAACTTGGTTAGGTTTAGAAAGGTTTCATCATTGGTTTACTTCATTTGAAGACCTACGAAGAACCGTAGTTATCCTTCTATACTCATCTTAAATTTTGATTTCATTGTTTGGACAAAATCATGAGGCATCTCCTCACAAGTAGACCCAAAAATGATATTATCTACATATATCTGAGCAATGAGTTTGTGGCCATTTTGTTTCTTAATGAAGAGTGTCTTGTCGACACTTCCTCAATCAAAATGATGATCAAGAAGGAATTTAGTAAGTCTCTCATACCAAATTCTTGGAGCTTGCTTAAGGCCATATAGTACATTCTTGAGTCTGTATACATAGTTTGGCAATTGAGAATCCACAAATCCCTTGCTCTATGTACACTTCTTTTTAAAGAATTTCATTCAGGAATGCATTCTTGATGTCCATTTAATATAATTTAAATTTTAAATTTTAAATAGCATGCAATAGACAAGAGAATCCTAATGGACCCCAATCTAGCAACAGGGATAAATGTCTCCTCAAAATCATTGTCCTCTATTCGGGCATACCCCTTTGCAACAAGTCTGGCCTTGTTCCTTGTCATTGTACCATGTTCATCATGTTTGTTTTTTAATATTCATTTGATACCAATGACATTCTTATCAGTTGGCCTTTCAGTGAGAAACCATACATCATTTCTTTAGAATTGATTTAGTTTCTCTTACATGGCCAAGATCTAATCCAGATCATATACAGCCTTCTTGACACATTTTGGCTCTATTTTGGATGTGAAGCAATAGTGACTAAGGATGTTTTCAATTTGTCTCCTACTCTTCACTCCAATGTTGGGATCACCAATAATGTCACCTCATGACAACCCTTTGGTGAGCCTCTTGTCCTTGGGTTGAGGTTGAATTTTTCATTATCATCATCCTCGGAATTGAGAAGAGTGTTCTTCTTGGTCCTCTTGAGATTTCTCAATTTTTAACTAAGATGAGCTCTCATTCTCATGGTCAGATAACACTACCGGTAAGTTTTTTTACTCATAAGTTGCCTCAAGGTCATATACCACTACATTAATTGACTCTTCCATGGTGTGAGTCCTAATGTTGTATACATAGTAAGCTCTACTAGTGGTGGATTATCCTAAGAGTGTGACCTCATCGCTCTTTCCATTGAACTTGCCTAGATGTGCTCTATCCTGAAGAACATAGCAAGTGCTGCCAAATACTTCAAAGTTTTTTACAGTTAGCTTTTGCCACTCCATAGTTCATATGCTATTTTGGATGTACCCGATCTAAGATAGACATGGTTAGAGACATAGCACATTGTGCTAATTGCCTTAGCCCAAAAACTCTTGGCTATGTTCTTGCTAGTGAGCACCATGTTGAGAAGAGTTTTATTCTTCATTTCAGCTACTTCATTTTGTTGAAGAGTTTTGGGGGCTGAAAATTCATGTTTTACTACTAACTCTTTACACCAATTTGAGAATTTATGATTCTCAAATTTTCTTCTATGGTTCGAATTTGCTTGATGGTTAAATCCATTTTCAACTTAAATCCTTCTACAAATGTTTAAGAATTTGTTGAAAGCCTTAGATTTCTCTCTTAAAAATGATACCCATGTGTATCTAGAGAAATCATCAACCACCACCATGAAATATTTCTTCTCTCCTAAACTTTCCATTTTAGTTGGATTGGCCAAGTGCATATGAAGTTTTAAGGGTCTAGTAATCCCTATTAAGGTAGCTTTCTTGTGAGGGACTTTAGTTTGTTTCTCCATTTGACAACTTTTGCACATTGTATTATCAACCTTGCTTAGCTTGGGAACGTCCTTGACTATCCCTTTCTTGCTAAGTCTTGCAAGATCCCTAAAGTTGAGGTGTCGTAATCTTTGATGCCTAAGATTGGTCTCATCCTTTTAGGTCATAAGACAAGTGTTCCCTTGTTGAGGATAGGGTTCAATGACATAGCAATCATCCCTTGTCCTCACTCCTTTAGCTAGGATGTTGTATTCCTTATGATCCATGATCACACATTCATCTTCACTAAATTGAACTTTATAGCCTTTATCACATATTTGGCTAATGCTTATCAAGTTGTGCTTAAGGCTTTACACATAAAGAGCCTTGGTGAGTTGATGAATGCCGGAGGCTTCTATTGTTCCTACCCTAAGGATTTTGGTGGTGTTTCCATCACCAAATGTGACATTTCCAACCTGGGTTTCTTCAAGTTTGGTGAACAGGTCTCTTTCATCCAACATGTGTCTTGAACACCCACTATCAACATAGCATCTTGATGAGCTTCTTACTCTTAGTATGGTGTGAATGACCAAACACATTGGGTCATCTTTTCTTACCCATAATCTCTTAACCTTGAGAGGTTTAGAGATTTGCCTTTTAGCACTTTGTTGTTGGGCTAAATCTTTCTTTCTTTGAAGGTTTCTATTTTCAACTTTTTGAGAATAGTTTTTGTTATTGATATTCCTTCCACTTTAAATCCTCCTAGATTACATTCTTTTAGATTTTATATCATTTGTCCTCTTTCTACATTTCACCTTATGTGCCCTTCTTGGTACGTGAGATTGTGTTGTCTTCCTTCTAGGTTGTTCATCATAGAAGGATTGTTGGACTCTTCTAGGTTTCTTATATTGACTAGATTATGCAATAGTCTTCCTAGAAGTGGAGGCATTCCCTTGGAATCCTCTAAAAGTGGAAGCCTTGTTAGCTTCAAATTTGTTCCATGCCTCTTTAACATAGGATTAAGGCTTGCTCATCCCTTGACCTCCTTTATAGGAAGATGCTTGGTTAGATTGAGATCTACTCTCAAACACTTGTGCATAAGATCTTGATTAGGGTTTCATAGATCTCTTCTAATATCTACTTTGACTCATAGATGTTTTACCTTTGAATGAGGTAGATGTTTTCTTTTCAACCTTGTTTGACCTTTGATAAGGTTTTTGTGGCTCCACATTTTCATTTTTCTTCTTGGAAGGTTGTCAAGGTGGTTGAGTAGATCCTTTAGCTTTAGCAAAGCCATTCTTAGATCCTTGAGTTTAGGATGAGGCATTGGCCTCAAAATTATAACCTAGTCCAGTTATATCCCTATACGCTTTACCTATAGTGAGCATCTTCTCAAACTTCCCTTTTCCTTGGACAAATATTGAGATGTTATTCCTCTTATCTTCTTCAAGCTCCTTGATTTGTTTAAGGTAATCAAGGGATTTTCTTATGAGTTGACCATAAGTCAAGTTGAGAGATTTGTTCCTCTCATTTAGAGTCTTGACTTAGTCTTCCAACTCTTGGATGAGTGAGTCATCATTATGAGACTCATTCATTTCTTCTCCTCAATTTTTGAGCTTCTCATCAAGCTCAAGAATCTTATTAAACAAATTTTGATTGTCCTCAAGAAGTCTTCTCTTTTCATGCTTCCTGTTGTCCTTTTTCTAAGCCTAAAAATAGTTTAGCTTCATTAGGCTTCTTTTCTAATTCTACTATTTTTAGGATCATTTTCTCCTTGGCACATAGGAGCAAGTAGTTTTCTTTGAAAAGTTCATTTTCCTTGTCACTTTCTGATGAAGACTCTTGTTAAAGAGTGAAGATAGTGTTTTCAAGGGATTTTGACTTTTCAATCAAGTCCATAACTTTTCTCTTGAGTTGTTCGTTCTTCTTTCCTAACTCCACACTTTGCACAAAAAGATCATCGAATGCTTCTTGTGCATCATAGATCTCCTCTTCTTCTTCGTATTCTCTCTCATCTTCACTACTTGAGTCACTTGTTTCCAAAAGTTTACTCATGGGAATACCGAAAGCCATAAAGGCTTTGATCTCTTGTAATGGAGCTTCCTCACTATTTTGGAACTCATGTACCGAAGTCTCAGACTCATTATCCCATGTGACAGTCATGGCTCTACCCTTTGACTTATACTTATGATTATTTATGCCACAATCCTTGGCAATGTGTCTCCTTCCTTTGCAATCACAACAAGTGAGAGATTCTTAAGAGAAGCCATTCTTTTTTTTGTAACCCGGGTAAGACTTTCTCATTTGTTTATTCTTGGAGTAATCCTTGGTATTTCTCTGAAAGAACTTATTGAACCTCTTAGCCCCAAAAGCCAGGTCATCATCCAAATTTTCATTTCATTCAGAGGGTTCTTCTACCTTGAGGGTAATGCCCTTCTTCTTGGTAGGTTCCTTAATGGTCGCTTCAAAAGTTTGAAGTGAGTCGATTAACTCTTTTAGTTTCATGACTTCTAGGTCTTTACATTCTTCTATCATGGTCACTTTAGGCCTAAACCATTTGAGGAGGGACCTAAGTACGTTCCTAACCACCTTGGACTTGGGAATGTCCTCACCTAGACTCCTTATAACATTCACCAATTTTGACAACTTTGCATGAATTTAGAGATTTCTTCATCCTCCTCCATCCCAAGAGCTTTAAGTTTAGTCGTGTACATTTGAAGCTTGGACATATTTACAACACTTGTACCCTCATGGATAATGGAGAGAAGCTTTCACCCTTTCTTTCTCATCTTAAGATGAGCTATCCTCCTAAACTCATCTGGGGCAAGGCCACTTTCTATGACATTTAATGTCCTAAAGTTGAACTTGTGAGCATCCACCTCGGCGGGGTCCACTCACTTCTTGGTTCGTTGGGTTGTGTTTAGCCATCAATAATTACACTCCATACCCTTGGGTCATAGGCATTAAGGAATATCTATATTCGAGATTTTCAATAGCCGTAATCAGTTCCATTGAAGAATGGAGGGGTGCTAATGGATATACCACTATCTTCTCTAGCCATTTAGGATATTTGCTAGAACCTTACTCGAGATGTTGAGCCCTATGTGAGTAACCTAGGCTCTAATACCAATTGGAATTGCTCTAAAGTTATCCTAGAGGAGTTGAATAGCATATCTAATTTAATTTACCCATTTTTCAATTTATTTTGGGATTGATTTTAATCTTTTTAACTTATCCCAAATGTGTGTGTTCCAAAGTGTTTACTCAAATATTTTGTCAAACAAATGCTATGTAAGAGTAGTGAGGAACATTCAAGTAAAGAGACAAGCAATCCATAACAAGAGATTTATAGTGGTTCGGCACTAGGGCCTACGTCCACTCTTCTAAAGCTCACTACCAAGCTTATGTACATTTCATTTAGGTACTATCACAACCTATGTCAATATACCAAACCTAACTACTTGCTCACAAGAAAGCTAAACAACAACACTCTGTGTCTTCGGTGAGTGTTCACTACTTCTGGTGTCTCCGGTAGAGGTAGTCAAGTTTCTAGTGTCTCAAATGGAAGCAAAGCAAGAATAATAATAAGGATGAATGCAAAATACAGCAAATATTACCACAAGTTGGTTGATGTTACTTGTTTCTCAAAGTGGGGTTATCCTTGTTAAGCTAGTTTACCTTAGCTACCCATAAGCTCCAAGTACTTGGCTCTAGTGCTCCTTGAGCATAGCCAAGTGTGAATTCCACTAGAAAAAAGCTCACCACAAGTTCTCCTCAATATTAGTATAGTGGTATTCAAGAGGAAAGAAAGAGAGAGTGATTCTAATGTATGATGTTAGCTATTCAAGCTCAAAACCAGTGGGGAAATGGTGTTTTTCATAGTGGAGGATGCTCTCAATAAAGTAAACTTTGTAGCTCTCTCTAAAATATCTTAGAGTGTTGGAGTTCATTACTCTAATGGAAAAAAGTTCTCTTTTATAGAGGTGAGGAGCACCCAAGACCTTTGGATTAGAATCATTTATAACAAACAACTTTTTGGAGCCTTAGATTTTGAAAAATGGGGTTCAAATTTTAATAATCTCTTATTAAAATTTTTGTTTGAACTTTGTTCCAAAATTACCCTCACAATTGATTGCTTGATTTGCAATCGATTGTGGCTCACAATCGATTAGGCTCACAATCGATTGTCTGATCCTAAATCGATTTTAGGTCTAGGAATTTTGGTCCAAATCTGTTTCATAATCGATTATGGCTTATAGGTTTAGACCTCAGGAGTTCTCAGTCTGCTCCCAGATTTTGGTCACAATCAATTGCGTTATGCCAAAGTTGATTGCTTGATTTGCAATTGATTGCGGCTTCCAGAATTTTAAGTCTTGGATTTTGGCATTATATAGGGGTTTATCCTTAGGCCTTGTTCCTTTGGGTTTTGTAAGGGACCTATCACCATGTTTACATTGATTTTAAGGTATTAAAATGATATGCAATGTATGTTTTATACCTTTCTTGGTGGGGCAAGTCCGAGGTAGTTTTTGGTCCCTTTTTCAAGTCTTTGGTCCTTCTTGTCATCATGTCTTGAACTTATGAGAACATAGGACACTTACAAGACACATACAACTACACATTTGACCATGGGATTGACATACATCAACATATACTTAAGTCATCTGATGAACTCCATGTTAGCATCAATACATTTTCATATCTTATGTGGAATTCTTATCTTATGATTGGTTTTGGGAAAGTTAGAAGAGGAATTTCTGGTTTTGGTGTGAGTAGCTATTAATTTTTGTTTGGTTTTTAGTATGGGCTTTACATGGTCTCACTTATGAGTTTTTACTACATGGACATCTCTTGTATTGTATCCTTATGTAGTTATATATTACTCTATATATGTATGGATTTGGAGTACAGTTCGTATTTGAGGTTTTGGTTTTGACCCAATCATCGGGACTCATTAATAGATGAAGATGGCACTAGTTGCCCACCAACCCTTGACACCCTGTGGGATTTTTATAAGCTAACTCTTGACATCCTGTGGGATTTTTGCAGGCTAACCCTTAATGCCTTAGAGTATTTTTGTGGGCTATATTGATTTTATGACCCTTTCAGGTACCCAATCACCAAGTCACATTAATAGGTGAAGACGACACTAGTTTCCCATCATTCTGTATAAGATTTCAGTTTTGTTAGTAGATCCTACATGGGTTATATATGATTTCAGTTTTGTCAGAGACCTTACATGGGTTTTATGGTTTTAGTTTTGCTTAAGACCCTACACTGGTTATATGGTTTTAGAATTGTCAAATGCCTAATGTGGGCTAATTTATTGATTTGATCCAATGTGTGTTTTGTCATAAACTTTTTGGTTTATGTGGGTTGAGAGCTGCATTGAGCTTCCATGAACATGCATTTTTTTATAACTATTAGCTGAGGCAACTTACTTAAAAGAGGTACTAAGGCCTACTTATGTATGAGTATTTGTAGAAAGCATTTGCATTGCATGTTACACTGTCCTTATGGGCTACACTTTAACTGATTCAGTTATGGACTTCTGTCAATTTGATTTCATTACTTTTGTCACATTTACTAGACTCTGATAACTGTATAGCTAGTTTGATTCATATATGTTACGCGTGTTCCGTTTTGGTATTAAGTCATATTCGTGCACATTTGATTTACTCTATTGGACATTATGTACTCTCACGAGTTTTATAGCTTACTCATGCTTTTAACATCATTTTAGATGGCACCTTGTAGTACGTGATTTCTTGTAGGTTCAATCCCAGAGTTAGCATGTTGGGACAAGAAAACCATTTCTGCCTTTTCTTTTCTATTTAATTTTATTTCTAACACACTATATATGAAATAAGGGTTGTCTGAGACAGGATTTGATTTTTTGTTATTAGCTATTTTTTTTATTGTGATGAGATGATGGATGTTATGTTGGCCAGTTGGATGGCTTATTGATGAAAATGCTTAGACTGGAGATCTATACTTTTATGATATAGATGTTATGAGATTAGTTTTCATTCCCTCTACATAGTTTAGAATGTTATGTTGGTCAATTGGATGCTTCTTTATAATTTTGTTTCCACTACAATTGTCTTATGATAATTGAGGATAATTAATTGGATAAAGAAAAGAAAAAAAATACACTACAATTTAAGTAAGTTAAAGTAAAGACTTATTCTGCAAGGAAAGAGTCGAACAATGTCACACTCCGAGATCTATGACATCGCGCATGTGTGATTCCATATTTATACTCTGATTTCCGCGTGTAGGTTTCGGGGCATGACAACCTCTGTCAGTAAATAAACAAATAAGGGTATGACTAACACTACCAGACAATTTTGTTTTGATATTTCAAAAGCTAGTTAAATATTTGATTGTGTGCTTACAACTAAGTTCATTAGGCTAACTAGTGATCACAAGATACCGATGAACTTAAAAAAGGAAAATATTGCAAATGGCACTGATTGAAGACCCATTCGACCACCAATTGTGTGGTGTTCAGAAACACCATTCAAGAAAAACATAGATAAAGGGTTACTAAAATTCCCAGTTATGAACAAGAATGTGTGAGAGATAAAAATTGGAATGATTTAAGGGCTAGTTGGAGAGATTTATGATGCGAGTAAATTTAAGAAATAAAGAATAGAAATTTTAAGAAATATGATATGAAGGTAGTGAGAGGGATGGGACGTGGAAGAGAAAGGTGAGAGATTTTTGGGCATAGGAGATAAAAGTTTTATGAGTGAGAAAAAGACAAATGAATTAAGTGATATTAGAGAGAAAGTGAGAGTTTCTCACACATGTGTTGTATAAGAAATTGGGTATATTAAAGCATAGGGGTTTCCACATAGGAATTCTTTGCTTTATATATATATATAGAGAGAGAGAGAGAGAGAGACAGAGAGAGAATAAACACCATAATGTGCTTAAATGACACTTAAGCACTTCATTTTTTTAAGAAAAAACTATTTCCATATACCCTCCCATAAAATCTTTCTTTAAAATATGTGCTTAATAATAGGAGCTCATTTTTTTAAAAGCAATTAGCGTTGCAAAACTCGACCGTAGCCTCTGCCATCATCTCTTAAAAAAAACCTAAGTTCTTGACCCTAAGGCCTAAGTCTCTCTGTCAAACTCTCTTGTCCTTGCCCACTTGCACGTTCATTGCCCCATTGCCCTTAGACTACCCATTTGTTGACCCTTCGACCACTAACTACTCTTACCTCTTACTTCTCACTTCTCGCCTCCCAACCTTCACAACCGGACCGACTTATAACATTTTGTAAAATCTAAGCTCTTGCCTTGTCCCATGCAAAAATAGATTGTAAATGCTAGAACCCCTTGGCATCATGACCCAGATCCATGACTCATGTTTGGGACCCGAATCTAGATTGAACAATCGGATGATACACCCCGAACCATATCTTGCTATGGGGAGATCCTATTTTCAGAGTGTGACCATGTCCTTAGGTCCTTAAACCTTTCTCGTTTTCCTACAAATTTTGTCCATTTCTTTTTTATCCTTTAAATCCATTTTGCCAAACACATGACATAGTGAATTAGTAAATATAACTCATACAAACCATCCATATTCACAAATAGCAACGTGGTCAAGAAACAGGAAGTGTATCCCCAGAATGTGGATCTCCCACCCATATGGCCAAAGAACAAGAAGAAACC
>JAOXJP010256986.1:0-21406 GCA_025762735.1 Platanus orientalis | reverse complement strand
ATCTTGTACAGAACTATAATCTTCTTCAATACAAGGGCATTTTATAAAGAACCATTATTTTCTTCAAAATATGAGAATTTATGGAAAACCTTGATAACTTTCAAATATAGCAATCTTGTACAGAACCATAATCTTCTTCAAGAAATGGACATTTTGTAGAGAACCATAACTTTCAATTTTACATTAATCCTCTACTCATGAGCCATTCACATTCAGATTTCCAATCTTCTTAGTCCTTGCCCATCCAAAAGCAAGCCTCAAAATTTTTAATAAGCCTTTCATTCAGCAAAGCAATTGTTTAAAGCACCCAAGTATTATGACAAATTCTAAGCAAAGTCAGCAATACACAGGTCAAGCATTTAACCAACTTGGAACAAGAGCATATACCTCATCCAGTCACTTTCCAAAAGCCTAGACTTGTTTGTGCACAGGGGCAAAAAAGGGACAAAGACAAAAAAAGAAAACAATACAAAGCTTAGAATAAAAACAAGAAATGGCATTCTGACCCAGTCTTGGTAAACAGGAGCAAAAAAGGGAGCAAAATAAAATCAACACTTAGGGTGAAAACCAGAAATGGCACCCTGAATCCAGTTAAGTCAATCAAGTCATGAACACACATCTACAAAAATCATCTTCAGATAAAGCAAGAACAAAGACCTCAGACATAGGCCTGAAATCTCAATCTCTTAAGCAAAGTACATTCAAATATCCAAAACTTGTAAAGTTTTCATACCTTGCCCGAACTAGGCATGGAAGTATAACATGTGAAAATGTGGCCCTATGTATTCAAGAGCAATACAATAGGTCATTCTCAAATATTCAAAGACCTTAAGGGTCCCAGTTTTTAAAAAAAATACCAAGATTTCCACAAAATGAATTTTCAAAATCTCTTTCAAAAAGTAAATGCAAAAGTTAGCCGATCCAGGCCTCAAGACTCAATCAGCATTGTCAACCTTCCAGAGTATCTTCAGTCTCAATGCAGAAGTCTTTCTACATACTTGTCAACATCTCTGGGATAAAGGAGTAAATCAACAAGTAAAATTGGGTCGTGGCCCCTTAATCAATCAATAAACAAAATTGGGCCACAACCCCTTAATTAATCAAGTCAATCAATATTAGGTCGTGGCCTCTCAGTCAATCAAAATTGGGCCACGACCCCTTAATTCAATCCATCTAGCTATGGCCCCTTCAATCAATCAATTGGGCCATGGCCCCTTAAGTCAATCAATTGGGCCACAGCCCCAAGTTGATCAATTGGGCCCTGGCCCCTTAAATCAATTAATTTAGGCCATGAACCCTCAATCAATCAATTTGGGCCCTGGCCCTTCAAGTCAATCAATTGGCCCCTGGCTCCTAAGTCAATCAATTGGGCCATGGCCCCCCAATCAATCAATTTGGGCCATGGCCCCTTAAGTTAATCAATTAGGCCACAGCCCCCTAAGTCAACCCTTTGGGCCTTGGCCCCTCAATTGGGTAAGGCCCCTTTAAAGTGACGTTGATCCCCAAAGGACCTTCGTACCTTAGAAGTAAGCCTAATAAATCCCCCATCATAAATCAAATCAATGACAAGCATCAGAAATGCATCAGAAGTTTGAAGCATCAGAAGTGCATCAGAAATCTGCACCATCAGTAGCCCAATAAAAATTTAAAGCATTAGAGGTGCATCAGAAGTCTGTGTTATTAGCAAATCATTGGCAAACATAAGAAATGTAGTAGAAATCTGAAGCATTAGAAGTGCATCAGAAGTCTATGCCATTAGCAAATCATTGGCAAGCATCAGAAGTGCAGCAAAAATCTAAGGCATCAGAAATGCATCAGAAGTTTATGCCATTAGCAAATCATTGGCAAGCATTAGAAGTGCAGCAGAAGTCTGAAGCATTAGAAGTGCATTAGAAGTTTGTGTCGTTAGTAAATCATTGGCAAGTATTAGAACTACAACAGAAGTCTGAAGCATCAAAAGTGCATTAGAAGTCGGTGCCATTAGCACATCATTGGCAAGCATCAGAAGTGCAACAAAAATCTGAAGTATCAGAAGTGCATCAGAAGACTATGCTATTAGTAAATCATTGGCAAGCATTAGAAATGCAGTAAAAGTCTAAAATATCAGAAGTGCATTAGAAGTTTGTGCCATTAACAAATCATTGGCAAGCATCATAAATGTAGCATAAGTCTGAAGCATCAGAAGTGCATCAGAAGTTTGTGCCATTAGCAAATCATTGGCAAGCATCAAAAGTGCAGTAGAAGTCTGAAGCATCAGAAGTGCATCAAAAATCTACGCCATCAGTAAATCAATGGCAAGCATTAGAAGTGCAATAGAAGTCTGAATCATTAGAAGTGCATCAAAGTCTGTGCCATTAGAAAATCATTGGCAAGCATCAAAAGTGCAGCAAAAGTCTGAAGCATCAAAAGTGCATCAGAAGTTTGTGTTGTTAGCAAATTATTGGCAAGCATTAGAAGTGTAGCAGAAATCTGAAGCATCAGAAGTCTACGCCATCAGCAAATCAATGGCAAGCATTAGAAGTGCATCAGAAGTCTGTGCCATCAGCAAATCAATGACAAGCATCAGAAGTGCATTAGAACTCTGTGCCATTAGTAAACCGTTGATAGATAAACTGTCTTTGGAGTAAAGACAGATGTTGACATCGATCCATAACCTATATACCATGACAATCATCTTTGGAAATTGATTGAAACAGATATATAGCACCGATTCCCCGGAATCGCCATGACTTTGGGAGTAAGCTTAGAAACCTCCTGATATACCCTAACTAAGCCATAAGTTTGCTAAGTCATGTCAATCCCCGACTTTGTAGAAAGGCCTTTAAGATAAACCGCCTATCTAGGGTGTAGGTAGGTATCATCACTCCATAACCTACATATTATGCCAGCTGTCTTTACAGGTGATGGTTGAAATAGATGCGTAGCACCGATCTGTCGAGACCCCATGGCTATCAAAATAAGCCCAAAAAATTTCTCACAAGCCCTATCGACAATCTCTAAAACAGAACAAATTGCCACATAGCATCCTGGTTACTCAGACATAGTTGATACAATAGAGAAACAAAGAAATAGAGAAAAACCTGTTGTTGTCAGTGAATCATATGGTTGATGTAAAAAGCCATACGGGCACCATAACAGGTGAATGTAAAAAATCATACCAAAGTGATAGATTTCCATTCGTAGAACATTGTAGTTTTTTTTTGGAGAATCTTTAAAGGCTGGAGATGATTTTTTGATTTTTTTTTTTTTTTGAGGAAAAGAAAAAAGATCTGATAAAATTATTTGATGTGTGATATTAGTAGTTAGAGGGGGTTGGCTGCTACCATTTATCTCCTAATGTTTTAAAACCAATTTTGTGTCAATTGGATCAGTATTGACTATTGAGAAGCCAGTGAGATTTCTTATCCACTAGATTTACCTTCCTTGTTTTTTGATTTCTTCGGCTTCTTTCTTAATATATGTGGATACCAGTGTGTATGGATGTTGTATCATGATATGGTGGCACCTAATATGCTCGGTTATGCTAATGTGGCTGCCATTTTAGTTGTGGGAGCCCTTGGCTTATGTGTTGATCCTCTTTGATGCAAAATATGGCTAGGCAGACCTTATTTGATTTATGCAACCTTGTGAAGTGTCAATCAAGTTCCAAAATTTTTCGCTGTAGTGTGTAAGACATGCTGCCTGATATTTTCTCAAATACCTTCCTGAAAATGCTTCACTTGACAGATTCATATAAGGGGCACTTTGCTTCATTGTTTTTTTTTCGTTTATTTGTGTAGGGCAATTTGACAAAGTCTTCTATTGTCCAAAGTCTTACTGAGGCAATGTGATGAGGACATGAGAGTAATGTGGAGTTCACACAAGAAGGCACATGGAGGAACACACGGAGACACATGGAGTCTTTTAGAGTTCTTTTACTGTTTTACTTAATAGTTTATGAGTTATTAGAGTCTAGGACATGAGGGTCATTTTAATTTTTGTTTTTGGGTATTTTGTAATAAGGCATTATTGCCAATGATATTTTAGTAATTTTAAAGAGTCAACAAGTCAAAGTGGGGCCCTCTAAGAGTGCTAGTCAAAACCCTCTAAAAGGGCTTGATTTTGACACTTTTTGTTTTAGAAAGTCAAGTTTTTAGTAGTTTTGACTTTAGGAAAGTCTTAGGTAGCAAGTGATCTAATAGTTTAGAAGTTTATAATTTGGTTTCTTGATATTTTCATGACTTTGTGAGCCTTTATATAGGTCTATACGTTTTTGTATTGATATGATAGAATTAATAAAAATTTTGGCTGGTTTTGCTTCCATAAGTGGTGCTTCTTCTTCTTCAAGTCTTGTGCCTTGGCTTGAAATCCTTGTAGGGATTACTTGAATCATGGGGTAGGAATTACTCCTAAGGTATGTTTTTTCTTCTTCTTCTTCTTCTTTTTATCATTGTTACTTGCTGCCCAATCTGAGATCCATTCTTCCTCACACCTCTTTTCCTTGTTTTCTCCTTTCAAACCCTCTTTTAGAATCCTTGATCTGTCCCTGATTTGACTTCTAATAAATCCCACTGCTTTACTCTTAAACACACTGTTAAAAGCATTTAAACCCCTTTTCAAGCCTAGTTCTATCAACCTTTACACCTTGCGGTAGCATTACTTGAGGATCTCTGTAGTTTTCTGATCACAAGTGTGAAGTTCTTTGGCTCTAGTACTTGCGGCATCACCTGGAGTGCAGATTATTTTGTTGGGACCCTGATTACTACTAGAGTTAACTAATTCAAAGGAGTTTGCTACTGCTGTCCGATTCCCTGCTGACATACCTGGAGTTATACATCTGTTTGTGATGACATATTGCTGAAAGTGTTCAACAGAATACCAACAAGTGCTGCAACTGTTACTGTGCACTGTCTCACATTAGCTTTACTAATGGATTGACTTCTGATCATCTGAGTAAGCAATCACATCTATCTAATTACAGGTTTTAGTTCATACCTTACCCTGTTTAGACCAAATCCTATATTTTTGACATGGACATATTTAAATCCATATAACTCCACAGTTAACCTGCTGTTTACCCTAGTCATAACCCGCCTAATTCCCTTCAGTTACTCTTTGAACCCTTACCTGAGCCTAACTAAATCCTCTACAGTTCCCTAACATCCTGTTGTCCTGACCTTCAGTTAAGCCTAAATAGCACATTGCTGATTTCTTAGATCCTAAGCTTTATCAAAACCCTTATTGTGAATCACATTGTGAACTCCAACTTTCATATTACCATTGTGTGACCCTTATTGAACTTGGATACACTGTCCTCTCTAATAACACTTGGATTCACTGGTGTGCTGCATCAGCTACATACTCTCTTTCCATTTTGTTCATCTACCGAAACAAGGAAAACTATAACTAACAGAATGTCTAAAATTTCCCTTACACAAAAGACAAGAATTGGGGTTCATGGAAAGTGAGGATAATGCAATCACCCCTTCAGACTGGAGACAAGCAGGACCCTATATACACACACACTAAAGTAGACACACAGACCTAATCTATTCTCTCTCTTCCATATACAGACTAAAACAAATGCACAAACCCTATGGAATATTAACTAAATCACATTATATCTATTATATGATTAACTAATTAATTAATCCATTATTACCACTATCTAGGTAAATCTACAATCAATGATGGAGCCTCACCATACTATCAGTATGATCAATGGTATTTTAAAGATTAATACAATTATTAATAATCATAATAATTAATTATTTGACCATATTCAATAGATAAAAGTCTGTGCGCATGCTAAGCGCAGGTTCATTAACTAGTGATGAGTTGGCACACTAATTTATGAGTGAGCATGCAACAACATGGTAGTTTTTTTACTTGAGAATTGGTCATGGAGGATTGTCAGAAGATTGTTTAGATGTTTCAAGAATGTTTTGATGCTTAATTGCATGAGCATATATTCATTCTAAATACTGATTTACATTGTCATGCCTAAGTTTTTTACACAAAAAAGATTTCATTACTTCTCTTTATTTCAAGGCATACTGAAAGTATAAAGGCTTCAGCAGTATCTTTAACATGACCATGGGAAAACTAGCAATAAATAAAGCCATGCAAATAAATATTGCAATGCAAGGAACATGGCAATAGCCTTAGCAAATAGGTGGTGCACACAACACAGTCAGCCAAACTAATTAGGAGCCCAAGAACATAGAAATGATGTAATAAATGTACCTCAGTAATACAGAAGGAGAAAAGATATTGATGTGGGGCTGCCAGACCATGACAAGTAGCATTGCAGCAGTTCCTAACCACATAACACATTGACAAACCAAAATTATGGACCAAAATGTTATCTCATTTTTAAAGACATATATGAACATAAACAAACTAAATTCAATATTATTATATAAAGTTAAGTATTATAACATATGTGATGGAGTCTTAAAAATTTATCTCAGTAAGCATATTATCATGAGATTACAAGTAGGAGAACATTTGCAAACATATATAAAGAAAACATATAAACTGAGAAATGTATTTAAAGGAAAATCAGATTCATTCAGACTAGATATAGATAATTCTGAATACTAAATTAGTCTGGGAGTAAGTTCAAAGACAAGAGTAATTAATCAAATACAAGTGAAAGAACAGAATCTTATGATTCTCTATGAACATATTGCAATCTATGCATAGTAAGCACCAAGAAATGATCAATTGACTCCTCTGTGGTTAGCCAAATTTGCAATGCAGCAGGGAGGGAAAAAGAGACCATAAACATGGCATAGAAATCACACTTGAAATAACGGTGTTCAACCAAATCCTGAAATGGATTACTTGTTCAAGAAAACATATATGGTATGTGGGGTTTCATGTATGTTTGGGAGTCCTTTTGTATTTGTACTGTATAGGTATGCTATACTAATACCATCTAGTATATCAAATGTAGAAAAAAAAATATTAATATGAGAAAATGTGAGAGACTCTCATCTGATTACCTCACCGAAAATCACAACACACGAACCAACTTGGTATCAGAGCCACTGCAGAAGCCTCAAGGTATCTCAAGAGTAGCAAAGCTTACCAGAGGGGTTGCTGACGGACAACTGACATCAGCAAATTGTACAGACACTGTGTATGGTTCAGTGAGTTAATTCTAGTTTTTGATAGTGCATGAATTTAGATAAATTTTGGTTGTAGTCTCACTGTAATCTAATGTTGGAAAGTATTTTTAGAAGATTTTCTCAATAAATTCAACTGAATATCCAGATCTGAGAAATCTCCTTTGTACAATCCATAGGGAGTTTTTCGATATAACAGGACTGTAGATCCTAGTCCTGTACAACTCCAGCAGTCTATAGAAACTAATTTCAGTTGAATCCATGAAGTATTGAATAATTGGTGAAGGTTTCTCACCAGTAGTGTTTCTGCCTCAGGCTCCTTTTCATTTTCTCTTATTGCCTTTGACTAGCAGCTCTGAAATATGATAATTCTTGGCTGTTTTGGGCAGTGGGCATATCTGATAGTGATTTAGTAATGTTGGAGATTCGGGAATGTTGTGGTGGAAATCGAAGTGTATTTGGACCACTAGAACCGGGTAAACTTAGGGCGGTCAATCAGGCCGGGCTGAGCCAGGCCGAGGTCACCCTGAACTCAATTACCTATGCCCGAACTCAGCCCGAGCCCAAAGTTAGCCTGAGGTAGCCAGCCTGAACTCAGCCCATTTTAAAATCCTGGGCTTGGGGCCACTGGAACTCAAATATCCTCCTTAAATTGGGCTGATAATGGGCCCATAACTGCCCCTAAAAAACTTTAAAAATAAGCTTGAGTAGCTAAATTTGGGCTGACAATGGCCCTAAATTGCCCTCATGAAAGTTCATGCAGCTATATTTGTTGGGCTTTGCTTATACCAATTTCAGGCCAGGACTATATTTTACAACTAATTTGGGCTTGGCCAGGCCGGGCTGAGTTCGGGCTGAAATTGAGTTTGCCCGAACTCAGCCCGAATAAAACTTTGGGCCTGAAAACTAGGCCCAAACTCAACCCAGCCCAAAATTAGCTTGGCCCAGCCCGACTTTTTTCAGGCCGGACATGTCAGGCTTCGGGCCAGCCCAGCCCAATTGACACCCTTAGGTGAATTCTATTTGATGAAGAATTGGGCGCTGTAGCCCTTGGTTATTTGATTTAAGATTCTGTTACTACTGTAGAGGTTGTTTTGCTTGGTTTTGGTGATTTAGGCTGTGTTTGGTGACTTTGGTCACACTCTTGATTCAGCTCTAAAATCCTGATTTTGGATTCTGCCAAGAATGCAATATCTGGAGTCAATTCTAGAATCAAGAAAACATTTGGTTCAGCCAAAAAAAAAAAAAAAAGGAAAAGAAGAAGAAGAAGAAGAAGAAGAATCGGGCCAAAGAATTGAGACAAAACCCTAATAGATGGGTTGATTTATCACTTTACCAATTGGTGGGGTAGATGAGAGAGGAAGAGGAAGAGGGAGATGGAGAGCAACTCCATCCTAACAGTCCATTAAAAACCAAAGTGGATCCCAATTGCCAATATCTACAAACATTGACACCTCAACGGCAACAATGGTGGGGAACAATGGACAAGGCAACGGCGACAAGAACGGTGACAGTGAGTTCTTACTTCCCTCTTCTTCCTCTCATTCTTTTTCTTTGTCTCCTCCTTCCTTTTTAATTTTTTTTTCTTCAGAGATATGAGATATGCATTAGATCGATTTTTTTCTTCAAAAAAGTGAAAAAAGGTTTAATCTTTGATCTTCTATGACTGTAAGCTTCTTCTTCTTCCCCTTCTTCTTCTTCTTCTCCTTCTTCTTCTTTTTTTTTTTTTTTCCGGATATTCGGATTCATATTCAATTTTCGTTTAGTTAAACGAATTCCAAATTCGAACCCTATCTATAAATATCCGTCAAATATTCGGTTTAAATTCAAATGTATGTAAAAGCTAAATGAATCGAATATGATTATGCCTATATTCAATTCTTATTTGCTCCATTGACAGCCCTACCACTTTCTATGATCAGATCGCAAACCTTCTGCTTGAATGAGCACTATGAACAGAAAATTTGAGGTCGATGCAACGGCTCCTCTTGCTTCGGTGTGTATAGCAATATTTGTACCATGCAAGAAACATGTTCACCTTCTTCATCTGCAATTTTCACATCCAACAATTTATCATCATCATAGCCCCCTATCCCATTGTCAAATTCATCCTCATGTTCTACGAGATGTATAGGCTTGCACGTAGGACACACATTTGAATTATGACCAAACTAAGCACATGTGAGCTTGGCATATGGCAGTATGGGTTGTATCAATGATACCAAATAAGACAAAATTTTATAAGTTGTATCAAAGATACCAAATAAAGAAGATGCCAGCTTGCTAAGTTGGTAAAGTCTATGGATGTCGTACCACAGACCTAGGTTCAAAACTCGTCTTCACCTACTAATAGCTCAACCATTAATGTTTACCTATAAAAAAGAAAAATATTAAATAAGATAAGATTTTCTGGGTTGTAATTATGCACCATTCTCATTGATTTTTGGCAATCTTGCATCTCAAGAAATTCTAAGGAAACTTGTTCTACATCATGGACTCAAAGGAAACAACGCATCTTCGAACATTTGGACATTGATCCAAGGAAGTTTCCATCCCATTCCTTGCCCTTTTTATCTTACTGGCTATCATGTAATCCTCTGTTCGATACAATTAAGTTTCATGATTAAATGTTTGATTGGGCTCACTAATCCATATGTAATAGTCACGTGAAGTGGAGGATGCATTTCTCATGCATTCTTCATCTAATACAATTTAATCTTTACCAATCAAAAAAAAAAAAACTCTCTAATCCACCATCCGACACTAGGATCATTAAAGTTGTTTGAGAACACCCAAGTGATGCTGAGATGAGCAAGAAAGAAAGTCCAAGTCTTCTGCACCATTCCACAATGAATAAAGAGATATCCATCGATTCCTCCTCACCCAAGCACAAAAATACATCGATTTATTTGTTGATTCCTCCTCATCCAACATTACTTGTTGATTGTTGGATGTGCATCAATTTATTAGAGGGTGTCTTAACCTTGTTGTGTGGGCGAAGAGCTATGTAGCTCTAGGATTGGTGTGTGCATGCCTTGTGGATGTCTGATTAAGTGATTCAGCTTTATTATTAGACAATGTAATTTTGTAGATGCTTGCAGTTGACTGCTTATAGCCTTAAGGAGAGTTATTTGTGGATGTTTGTGCACTAGGAAGTGGTGGAGCTTCATCATCCACAATGCTATTGATGCGGATATCTAAGCTGAAGTGGGGCCCATGTGACATGTGGGTGGGACCCACACATGATCCTTGTGATAGCCAAGTGAGAGACATACGGAGCATCTTGGAGCTGATTTAATCAGTCTTTTATTAGATTTTATGTTGGGATTATCTTGAGCCTTATCTTTTATTTACATGTTGAGTTTATTCTAGAGTCCTTATGTAATTAGGAGTCTTTAAATCAAAGTTGTAATCCCGTTTTTTCTCTTTGTCATATTTTGGAGGATCAAAACTCATCCATTTAGACTGATTTTGGTGTCATTTGAAAGATTATTCAGTTACCTTTCTAATGACACCAAGATCTTGAGAATCTAATATGATTTAGGAGAGTTGTGGCTAAAATACTGGCAGGGTGTCACTTATTATGGGATTTAGTTATTTTAGAGGGTTTTAATTTTTTAGGAAGTTTAGTTAGAGTGGGATTTGGAAAGATTTGAATGTAAAGTTTATATATATGCTTGTAACCCACAATTTTATTAATGAATGAATAAATGTAACATGAATTAAAAAAAAGAGCTCTCTCTTAGGTTTTCTTCTCTATACGATTGAAGGCATCTCTCTGTTCAAACTTTGATGTATGGTTTGAACTTGGTTGATGATTTCCAAGTTGAGGTTAGTGATTTCCTCAAGGTACTCCTATCTTCTTCTTCTTCTTCTTCTCTCCTTTTTTTTAAAAAAAATTATTTGTCTCTCTTCTCTATCTTTGGTTGTTCTTTAATTCAAGAATTTGAATTTTAGTGCTTCTTGAACCACAAAGATCGCCCTTCTTTTCTTAATTCTTATTTTAAGGTTTATTCCTTAATTAATCTACTTACCCTCCATACAAGTTTCTTGAAGTTTATCTTTGATTTCGTATAGTTCTTAATCCATATTCTACCTCTAATCTTCTGGTTTCTTGAATTTCAAGATTCTACAGTCTAAAAGTTTATATAATTTTATATAGCTAGACTTGTCGGAATTACTTGAAATTTGGTAACATACTCCTCATGTACATCAATCACCCTACAAATTATTCAGATTTTTCTGACTCATGACTAGAGTATTTTGGTAAATTCGAGTTTCTGCCCAGAAATTCTAGAATTGCCTTTTTGGGTTTCTTTCATATCTTTTGTCTGTTTTTTTCTTGTTCCAATTCTTCTAACCCCCTCTAGTCAAGTTTCTTCTTCCATTTCCATTAAATCTTGAGTGGTTAAAGTGTGCTTAAAGTTCACTTTTTTGTTCTTTAATTTTATTCTTGCAATAATTCTACATCAACCTTGGTACCATCTCTATTGTGCTGCATCAGCTATGGTATTTGAGCAAATCTTAAGCATGTAAAACAGTATTTAAGAATAAATGGAGTCCCCATGGAGTATTCTAACACAATTAAATTTTTTGATTTCACAATTAAAGCATGCTGAGAAATCCTCTGCTTGTTCTGGTAATTCAATCCCACAGTGTCTTATCCAATCATCCCTGAATCATTGATTCAGGTGCTAAACATCATAAGATTGGTATGTCATCAATTTTTTTATCTTCTCATATTTGCTCTAGTCGAGATAAATTTAGGTAGCTGATGGGTCACATTCTCCTATTGCCAGTGAACATTACAGCTACTCCCAATATATATATATATTTTATTTGTATTACATGTTCCCAAGTTCACTATGAATTTGTTGTCTATTAGTCACATCACCAAATCCCTAAACTGCAATGACACTTTCTTTCCTTCTTGTTCAAGATTTGGTGACTTAGAAGGTGATTAGTAGAGGACATGACAAAAATGGCACCTATTTGTTGGATATCACTACACCTATATATTGCCCCAATTCAGTAACTTCCAGTGACGACAGTGCATGCCAGCAATTTAGGTTCTAATGAATTGTTACAATGGCATAACCGTCTTGGCCATCCACCATTATCTTTGTTAAAAAGTTGTTTCCTTAGTTTCGTTCTTCTCATGCGTTCCAATGTCAACCTCGTGAATTAGCCAAACATGGTCAATTTTTTTATCCCTCTAGTCCTAATCAAAATTTGGCTCCTTCCTCCATTGTACATTGGAAGTGTAAAAGTGATGTATTCAGCCTTAAATCATTCCATAAGATGGTTGTCACTTAGTTTGATGCCAAACTTCGTATTCTTAGATCTGACAATAGATGAGTACATGTCGGGATGGGAGAGCTTCCTTCTTATTTTAATGAGTTTGGTTGTTCACCAGACCATTTATCCAAACACATCTGAACAAAATGGGGTGGCAAAAAGAATAAGGAAAAAAAAAACACCATCTTCTTGAATTGACCATAACCCTTTTGTTTATCATGCATACTCCTAAGACCTTTTGGTCTGAAGCTCTTACAAAATACTGCCTACTTGATGAATAGGATTCCTTCTCATGTGCTTGCATTTAAATCTCCAATTGAACTGCTCTTCTCACTTTCTCAATTGCTAACTCTCCCTCCAAAACATTTGGCTCCATGTGTTTTGTTCATGTGCCTAAGTTTGAAAGATCTAAAATAGACCCAAAGGCCCTTAAATGTGTGTTTCTAGGATATGGTGCAACTCAAATGGTTACAGAGGCTACCATCCCTCTTCTCGCAAGAAATCTATATCTATGGATGTCACGTTTTTTGAGTTTGCTCCATTTTTATCTTTATCGAAGAATTCTCTACAAGGGGGAGAGAAAAAGTGAAGAGTTGTCTTCTGCTTCAAAACCATTACATGTTCCTTCATATTCCTTTGATGGTGGTAGTCACTTCGATTGTGGTAGTAGATAAGAAAATGGTGTTAGTGAAGAAGAGGAATTTGAAAAAGGAAAAGAATGAAGAGTGCATGCGAGGAAAAAGAAGAAGAGCACATGTAAGACTTCTCATCATATCCCATGCTCAGAAGGGGAGTTTACAAATGTGATGTGAAGGTATTATCTCCCATGATTTCCCGAATTCTTTTGGATTGAACTTTTGCAATTATTTCGTAAACACTTCCAATTAAACTAAACGGTCTATAATCCTATGGTCCAATGCGGCTTTCTTTCTTGGGTATTAAAGCAATGAAAGTGGAGTTCATGCTCTTATTCTTCACCCCCCCCCCTTCATAGAATTCATTGGAAACAAGAATAACATCATGCTTTACCACATCCCAACAATTTTTAAAGAAAGCAATTGTAAAACCATCCAGCCCTAGGGATTTTTCTCCATCCATTTCCAAAATAGACCTATGTATTTCATCCTCCTCAAACCGCATTTCCAACCACTCAACCTTTTCACTCGTGAGACCGCCCCATTCCAACACACCTGCAAGGGTTTAAGGGAGAAGCATACAAGGACTCATAGAATTCAAGGAAAAATTGCTCAATGTCTTCGAGATCCTCAATACAACTTCCATCGATTTGGAGGTTCTTACAACTTCTGGAATTAGCCATCTTCTGGAAGAACTTGGTATGGCCATCCACCTCCTTAAACCACTTATATCTGCATTTTTGTTTCCAATAGATTTCTTCATTTTTTACAAGTTTCAAAATCCTTTTTTAGTTTACACCTTTCATCCCATTCATTACTTTCCAAATTCCTTGATTCCTCAATTCTATCTAAGCTCTCCAAATCTAAGGCCATTTTTTTTTTAAACTCAATATTTCCAAACACCTCTTTATACCACATCTTGAGTTTTGTGTTAATCACTTGGAGCTTTTTCATGAATCTAAAGCCATTTTACCACCCATCCACTTGCAAGCTTGACCACCAATTAACATCTCATTATGGAGAATGGGAAAAGATAGCCACATTTTCTCAAACCTGAATGGTGACAGACCTCTCCTAATTACCATTGGGTGTATTGAAATGGAGGCATGATTAGAGGTTATTCTACACAAGGCAACTTGAGTTGGATGACCAAAAAGAGCTTCACACTTTGTGTGGTTTTGGGAGAGTTGGTTAATTCACTGCTAACACCATGGACATGAGAAAATTGTCCAATCTGCAACTAATGGGGTTTGCCTACATATTTGACCAAGATTACTTGGCATTTGTAGGGGAAGATCATAAAGATCCCTAGAGTTGCAGTTATACACCCTACCTTTCTTCATTTCTCAGTTGGAGTAACAAGTCTTTAACTCAAGCACCAATCTAACTTTCACTCTCGTTCCTCCACTCCACGGCGAAGATCCAAGGAGTTGTGAAACCCTAACCCTAAAACACAAGTTCCGACGCTTTCGATCTTCTCACTCATTTTCTTTTTCCAACGATCAGATACCGATTCAATCAATTGCAGTGTAGGTTCTAGTCACCGTATCTCAGGATGAACATTTGCAAAAGGTGAAGGTTCTGGTCACCGGAGTTTCATTGCTCACCAATGGCTTAATCTAGACAAAGCTTAGAGTGATCATGGAAAGGCAATTGATCAGTATTGAAAGGGAAACTTTTGAGTTTAGGGAGGAGTTTGAAAGAAATGCTAGAGTGATTCGGGTTACTGAGAGGAGGAAAACATTGTTGTGTTTATAAGATTTCGGTGGAGCTATGCTCAATGGATCTGTGAGATATTGGACAATGTGTATAAAGAACTTGATATTTTGACAATCTCTTGAACCACGGACGATGGTAATAGGGTCCTAATTTTCAAAGGGGGTGCGAACAAGCTCGGGCGTTTCTTGAGTTTGTTAGAAACAACCAGGGATGGAAAAGGCCATACGGTGATCTTTCCAGAAGGGTCTGAGTCATCTGAATGGGCTGGTGTGGCGTTCACTCTTCGTCGCTATTTTGGGGGGGCAACGCTGGGGGTAAAAGGGACGTGCCCTAAGATTTCTTCTACTATGCTGTTCTCGCCTCTTACAGCCCAAAAGGGGGCGGATTCCATGGTGATTCAGACTAGGGTGGACGCGATCAAATGTGATAAAGATTGGGTTATCCAGGTTGATTGTGGGGACTCATACGATGATGAGGAAGTATGGGCCAAGATGCTAGTATGCTCCCAATGTAGTATGGGGGCAGAATGGTCGGAAATAGCTTGGGGTTCTAAATGCTAGTTGGAGGGAGGATCTCCCCTCTCTTGGATCCCCTAAGATGACTATTGCGCTTTGTTCATTTGTAATTCGGCTCTTGATGTTGACCGACTATGTAAGTGGGGGGAGGGATGGATCTGAAGGAGGATGTTTTTGACTTCACCAAGTGGAGGCCTGAAAGATTTGCCATTCAGTATGAAATTTTGTTCAAACAAAGATGGATAAACGTATGGGGACTCCCCTTCGATTGCTGGACGTTGGCAACTTTCCAGGAGATAGGAAAGTCATGTGGGGGGCTTAGGTCTGTGGACAGGAAAACTTTGGAATGTGACGAGATTCGTTGGGCCAAGCTCGAAGTAGAAGCAGGGGATATTCGAAGTATTCCTCGTATGATCTCAATTGTGTTGGACGACAAGTTATTTCCGGTGGTGATATCAATTGAGGGGGAAATATACTACTGTGGACAGCTTTATCGCCGGAAGTTGATCGATGACTTCAAATCGAATCGCCAATGGGTGATGGAGTTGGATTGGGGAAGAAAACTTTGACGGCAAGGATGACGTATGGGCTGGAGTACTTGACTGTTGTGCAGGGGGTGAAGAAATCAAAATCTGAATCTACGTACCAGTCAAGAAAGGTTGCGTACGAGGGACAGACGGCGGGGTTGCAAGCTTTACCTTGTTTGGGGGAGGCACCGGTGAGATTTAGGGACCTGACCTATCCTAGGGCTGTACTGCAAGAGGATTTGCGTCTAAAACAAGTTTCCCCATCTAATAGACAGGGACCTCGTGATGGCGCTCAAGAACCTAAGATGAGCCTGTGTAATCCAACGGTGGATAACATGGGGATCGTCAAACGTATTAACAAAATGGGTGACCCGGGTCAAATGGGAACCGATGAACTGGTAAGGAAGATACATATGAGTTGGTCTGGGCCTGACAACTCGATGGGGCAGGGAAAGCAGTACGCTAATTGGGCCTGTAGGCCCATCACCTCAGATAAAAAATCGGGGGGGGGGTGGGCCTTTGATTTCACTCTCGTCTGAAGAAAGAGAGAAAGTCGGAGGGCCACCACAGTCCAACTCGTTCGACGAAGGTGAATGCTCCTTCATTCCAAATTCTCAGCAGGGAGAAGCTTTCGTCTTCTTTTTGCCTGGAGTGCTTTTGACGGTGTTGCCGGATGTCATGGATGATGAGGTGAGGGCAATTGAGTTGATGAAGAACTCGAAGGCAAGGTACGTAGATGGCAACAGTTCGGTGGCGATGCCTGATGTTGCGACGGGGATGATTTCGACTGAAGGCTGGGTCAAGGTGGGTGAAGAATCGATTGTGATTGAGCCAGAAGACTTGGAACTCCTGAAGGATTGGGAATGCCCTATTAGGGGGCCAGAGGGGGTGGGGATCCTATGATGGGGGGTTACCTGGAGGAGAGAGTCTGTCAAAAGCGTCTGGATTTGGGGGTGGTGAATACGGAGAAGGAATTTCTGCCGCAGGGTAAAGAGGGGGATGGGATCGTCGTGAAGGAGTCAACTGTTGGTGTGGTTCTGTCTGAGGATCAAGTGAATGGTCTCCTAGTCTGTCTTATCGAACTTGAAGGGGAGCAAGAGGGCCCTGGGTCTTGTTCTGTGGGTCGTGCCATGAGGTCTTCTTGTCATCCTCATATGATGGGGCGTCGACTTCCTACTGGGGACTCTTCTTTCCTCCCGGAGTGAACGATTAGATCATGGCCAGAGGGACCCTACATTTGTGGTGATGTTCAGATGGATGGGGGATCAGAGATGGGAGGAACTATTCCAGACGATTGTGTTGTGCGAAAGGATGCTTCTTTAAATCAAACAGATTGTGGGCAAAAGAACTTGATGATACTCACGAATTAACCTATTCCTCAGGTACGTCCTATGGACTCTTTCCATTTATTATCTAAACTCAATTCAACTGCTTGGCCTTTTGTTTTGGAAGTGGGCAGGAAGGCTTGTTAGCCTGGACAGGGTGAGAGCTTTATCCAGAAGAATAAAGCTAATGTTGGGAACCAGCGTGTGGTGCATGGGGTAAATGACAGTAGTTTGATGGTTCTTAAAAACCATGATATGGAGGATGTGGTAGGTTTGTAGATGCGGAGCCAGTGGCAATGATGGAGAGTTTGGATAATTGGGTTCTATTTCCTGGGTTAGATAAGGTAGGGGGTGAGAGGGACGTTACACCGAACCATCTGATGATCACAGAATTCAACTTCCCCATGGGTGTGTCTGAATGGGACGAGGAGTCTTTGTCGGATTAGGTTTTAAATAAGCTGGGAGAGTTTAGTCCTTTCTTGGGTATGTAGTTTGAAGGAATGGAAGATGAGGTTATGACATTATTTAGAAAGATTGAAAATCGGAGAAGGGGTTTGGGGTCCTATTTGAATGGGATGGATTCAGGGAATGCCCAAAAGTTAAGGAAGGAACTCAAAAAACTGGAATGTAGCATGAATTATGAGGAAAGATGGGAAGAGGAGGGCTACTCGTGCAAGGAATGAAAAGGGTGCTATTGTTGTGTTCCATGGATCTTAAGCTTCTGTCTTGGAATGTTAGAGGAATGGGTAATAGGGATAAGAGAATCTTTATTCATCAAAATGTTGGAGACTTGAAGCCGAATATCTTTTGTTTACAAGAGACTAAGATTCAGTCGATGACCACTTTGTTAGTTAAGGAGGTCTGGGGGCCTAGGCCTTGTGATTGGTTGGCTCTCTCGTCTTGGGATGCCGCTGGAGGTATTCTCGTGCTTTGGGATGTGGATAGGATTGATGTGTTGGAGCACATTGTGGGGGCTTATTCTGTCTCGTTTAGGTGCAAGGTAAAGGGGTTTTTGGAGGAATGGGTTTTTGTGGGAGTGTATGGTCCCACCCTTAGGCCAGAGGTTTGTGAGTTCCTTTAGGAACTGGATGATATTAAGGCTTTGTGGGAGTTGCCGTGGTGCATAGGGGGGTATTTCAACCTTATCAGATTTCCTTGGGAAAGGAGAAAGGGGTTAGGACTGGGAAAAATGTGAGAATGGAAAATTTTGGGGAATTTATCGATAGATGGGGGCTAATTAATGGGCCTTAAAAGGGGGCAAAATTTACTCGGTCTAGTTTTCAGCAATGTTATCTTGAGTAGGCTGGATTGTTTTCTTTATTGTGGGGCGTGGGAGGATTTGTTTATGAATTGCTCTCAATTGGCGTTGCATCGCACTATTTCGGATCACACCCTGGTCTGTTTAGGGATTTATAGACCCATAGGGGGTCCGCACTCTTTCAAATTTGAGGAAATGTGGTTTCTTGAGCCAGACTTTTGGGATGTGGTTTGCAGTGAGTGGAACCGTGTGGCATACTCAGGGAACCCGAGTAGGAAGTTTGCCCTTAAGTTAAAAGCTTTGAAAGTTAGACTTAAGGGTTGGTCTAAGCTGTCGGGGTGGTCTTTAAGAGCTTTCATGGAGGAGTGCAAGGAAAGGATTAGGGTGATGGACCTAGTAGAGGAAGAACACCCTTTGAGCCCAGTTGAACGTGGTGAGAGAGAGACTCAAGATGAAGTTTATAGAGTCAGATTTGAAAGAGGAGATCTTTTGGAGGTAGAGATCTCAGGTCTGTTGGTTAAAAGAAGGGGATAAAAATACGAAATATTTCCTTAAGATAGCTTCCCATCGCAAGTCCTCTAATGAATTGCACGGATTGAATATTAATGGGAGATGGTCGTAAGATCAAAAGGAAATCAGGAAAGAGGTGGATGATTATTATGAGAATCTCTACAGGGAGGATTAGTTGGTGAGACCTAGCCTTGATGGGATGTCCTTCGATCGCATCTCGAGGGCGGACAAAAACATGCTTGAGAGGCGGTTTTCGGAAGAAAAGCTGTGGAACGTCATCTCCGGGATGAAAAGTGATAAAGCCTCGAGTCCAGGTGGTTTTTCTATTTCTTTCATTCAAAAGTGTTGGGATATTATCAAATCAGACTTGATGGAGGTTATGAATGAATTCTATTATTCTGAGGAGTTCTATGAACACTTGAATGACACGTTTATTGTGTTAATTCCAAAGTGCTCTGGTGCAAAGGACCTTAAAGATTATAGATCAATTAGTCTTCTTAGTAGTGTGTATAAGATAATTTCCAAGGTGTTAACCTCGAGGTTGAGGTTGGTTATGAAGGGGATTTTTGCCAATCCCCAAAGTGCCTTTGTGGAAGGTAGGCAAATCTTAGATAGTATCCTGATTGCAAATGAGTGTATTGATGATCGAACGTTGTTGGACAGAAATGGGTTACTTTGTAAATTGGATATGGAAAAAGCGTATGATCATGTGAAATGGGATTTCCTTGACTACATCTTGGATAGAATGGAGTTTGGGGTGAAGAAGAGTTTTGGATGTTCTATGGTGTTAGATCCACCAACTTTTCAGTGTTGGTCAATGGCAGTCCAGCAGGGTATTTTAGGAGCTCTAGGGGCTTGAGACAAGGTGATCCTTTCTCCCCTCTCATTTTCATCATGGTGTCAGAGGTTTTGAGTAAAATGATCAGAAGGGCCGATGATGGTTTCCTCCCAGGGTTTGTGGTAGGGAGGGGAGGGGCTAGAGTGTCTCACTTGCAATTCGCGGATGATGACTGATTTTTTGTGATGCGAGTGAGATGCAATTGGGTTTTTTGAGATGCATCTTTTGTTGTTTCGAGGCGGCTTCGGGGCTTAAGATTAATTTGGGCAAGAGCGAGCTATTCCAGATTGGTGAGGTTCCTAACATTGAGGATTTGGCTTGGATATTGGGATGTAAAATTAGGATGCTGCCGTCGACCTATCTGGACATGCCATTGGGGGCTAGTTTTAAGTCTAAGGGGGTTTGGAATCCGATCATTGATAGGATCAATGTGAGATTGAATTCTTGGATGGATACTCTTTTGTCTAAAGGGGGTGGACTTACTTTGTTGAAATCCACCCTAGCTTCCATCCTAAACTATTATCTTTCGCTATTTACTATCCTAGGATCCGTAGCCGAGGTTATTGAGACAAAATTCAGAAACTTCCTTTGGAATGATACGGGAGATCATCATCGGTATCACTTGGTGGATTGGAATTCCATTTGCAAGCCTCTTGGTTGTGGCGGTCTTGGTGTAAGGTCGATTAGAGACCATAACAAGGTCTTGTTGACAGTGGCTGTGGAGATTCGGGGTCGAGCATGACAGTTTGTGGCGTAGGGTGGTGGTGGCTAGATTTGTGATGATCTCTATATGGGAGTCCAAGGAGGTAAGGGTTAGGCATGGCTGTGGGTTGTGGAAGTTCATCCATAAATTGCGGGATAGATTTTGGAGTTTCATTTGTTTCAATTTGGGGTCTGGCAGGGAGATTTGCTTTTGCGAGGATGGGTAGATTGGGGAGGTCTTGTTACAGGTATCGTTTAGGAATCTTTACTCTATAGCAATGAATCCTAACGGCAGGGTGGTAGATTATTTTGATGACGAAATTAATTGCTGGAATTTGGGCCTTCGTAGGAATCTAAACGACTGGGAAATTGAGGATTATAGGAGGTTGTTGGTATCATTAGAAAACTTTAGGCCAAATCCTGCTAGTCGAGATGGGTGGGTGTGGACTCTATCAAAAAAGGGTCTATTCAACCCAAGGTCTCTCTATGTGGAATTAGGGGGTTTTAGGGTCAGAAAATTTCCTCTGACTGGCATATGGATCCCAGGCATCCCATCTAAAGTTGCATTTTTCATGTGGAATGTTTATTTGGATAAAGTTCTCACCCTTGATCATCTTCAAAGTAGGGGATGGAGTTTAGCTAATAGATGCATCCTGTGTCTAAAGGAGGAGTCAGTGGATCATCTTTTCCTCCATTGCAACATTGCTTTTGCGGTTTGGAATTTCTTCCTCTCCCATCTTCATAATTCTTAGTCTTTCCCTTCCATTTTTTTGTGATCTTATCCAGGGTTGGGGGACCCAAGGGCTAGAGCGTCTTCCGGCTATTATCTGGTCATATCTTTCGGGGGCGGTGTGTTGGGGTCTTTGGAAGGAGAGGAATTCCATAATTTTTTAGGAGAAGGCTAGGGGTTTAGAGGAGATTTTGATATATATTCAGAGTTCTTTGCTTGAGTGGGTGGCTCTTCGGC
>JAOXJP010256976.1:0-21407 GCA_025762735.1 Platanus orientalis | reverse complement strand
TTTTCTGATCTATAGTTTAATTTTTGAAACTTTACTAAATTATCTTTGACAAATTTTCAAATACAGTAAAAGTATGTTTTTCTATTCAGACAATCAAACTAATTTTTCTGAAAGAAAATTAGGTGAAAACTAATTTCGTGAGAATTGTGCAAACCGCACCAGGGTGTGGACACATCAGTGCCAAAAACAGATAAAGGTCCCCCAAAATAGTGAAAATCACTTTTTGGTGCTGATGTGTCAGCCCCCCCCTGCTGCAGTTTGCACAGTTCTCATGAAATTCGTTTGTGTGTAATCTGAGCCCAATTTTTCTAGGGCAATCTCTAGGCACAAGTCGCCATCTAATGGTGAGTCCTGATCTCCGTTAAATAAGTAATGTGTTCAAGAAAAGCGTGGCCACCATTAAGGTCTTTTGTAGGATCCAAGATGCTGCCAATTTTCCTTATGCAAACCTTGCCAAGAGAGCAACTGTTATGGTCGCATTTTAAATTTTTTGGTCAAAATGAATTCTATTTTTCTGTTATAGAAAATGAAATTCATTACCAGACAGCGAAAGCTTTATATAAGAAACTGGCATGGGGATAAAAGTAAGGGTGGCAATTCATGTTGGTGAGTCGGGTTTGTGTCGTGTCAAGATAAGGATAGATGACTATATGGCTCTACCCAAACCCAACCCTTTTATTAATCCTAACAAAGCGGGTCAACCCACTTAGACCCGAAACACATTTACAGTCAACCCTAACCTGATTATTTCCTGTTGAGTTCGTATAGGTTCATGGGTTATGTGGTAATTTGTGTTGGTGGTCAGATTTGTGTCATGTCAAGTTAAGGGTATATAACTGTATAAGTCAACCCGAACCCCAACCCATTTATTAATTATATGAAAGCAGTCAAGTCTACCCTAACCCATTTATTTCATATTGAGTTCGTGCCGGGTTTATAAGTCATGTCAAACATGACCATCCCTAGATAAAAGCCTAGGTAATTGAGAGAGATCTTGAGTTCAACTTTCTTAAACAACAGTTTAGTTTAGTTGATATTTAACTTGGGATGAGTAGCTTCCACCACTGCCATACGTCAAGCTGGCTGTCAGTTCCCTGGTCACACCACCACTACCACCATAACTTTTGCCGTCACTGCCTTCATCATCACCACCGCTCTACCCTGGCCACACCACCACGACCATAACTTTCCCCATCATCAGTGCCTTTACCACAACCGAAAGGGAAGAAAGGAAAAAAGGAATATTTCTTGACTAGTCAACCAAATGAAAAATAGTAGATAATACTACTCAGACACAGCCATTCGTACAAGGCAGCCAAATAGAATCTTAACTAAGCAAACCTTAGTTGAATAAGGAAATTTATTATTTGGCCAAGTGATTGAACTAGGTGTAGATCCATTTATCAACAGAAAAGGGTTTGAATTCTATTACCTAGCTAGTTTCCTATCTTATATTCTAGTGGAAGGCACATACGATGCTTCTTATTGTCCTAAAAAGAGAGATTCGTAGCTAAGGGACAATCCCAACCGTCAGATCAGTTAAAGTATATTTATATGGGTTTTGACTGATCTAAGGGCAGTAGAACATTTGGATATAGTTTCTACGGGTGACATATGGTAAAGATCGAGATCTGAGCCAGTTCATCTATTAGGAGATTTTAAGAAAAACAAAGAGCCAAGCATGCATGCTTTAATAATTGGGAGTGCTGCCTCTTGATTGGCGCAGTAAGGGTTCAAGCAATAGTTTTCTTGATCAAAGGGTCGAAGTTGAAGACCATCCCTTGCTGTATATATGGAAGAGCCACATAAGGTTTGTCGTGATGGTGCATTAAACCTCCTCCTCTATCGAGTCTGGTCACGAGCTGCTGTATTCTGGGAGAGACAAGTAGAAGGTCAGAGACACCCATAAAAATTGCCATGTTAGGCGCAGGACCCTATTGATCAGGCTCACCTTAAAGGCTGCATGGACCAAAAATAAGCAAGAAGAACATTTGAGCCTAGATAAACTTTCGGTTGGAACTCATCTAATGGTGGGCCCCTATCCTCTTAACACAAGACACGTATCCCACAAGGGGTTCTGGGACCATTCTACTGTGTTGCATCGTACATGACCCACGATTTTGATGCTCTTGACTTTTAGAGTAGCTAGCGTGGTTTTACCAAATCCCTCTTTCCCAAGCAAGGAAAAAGAGGGAATAGAAAAAATAGATGACTAACAAAGGTGCAACTTTGGACACAAAATCAGTATAATGTTTTTTTTTTTCTTTTTTGGGTAAGATGTAAAATGGGTTTGGATAACTCATAATTTGCCACATGTTTCATGTTTTACCTTAAGATTACTTGGGCCAAAAATTATGAGGGACACTCTCCTGGACAATGAACATGAGAAGGAAGGTGTGAGTCTATAGAAACATGCACCTCGTGTGCATAAAGAGTATTGGAGACTATTTATGTCCATGGGGAGATATGAATTTGTGACTTAACCTCGCTCTGCTAGAAGAGGTATGAGTTAATATACTTATTATATTTCAATATTGCTTGCTCTTAGTATCACTATTGCAAAGCCTTTAGATCCGTTGGGCTGGACACATTCCCATATCTTGAAATCTGTTAAATCAGTAAAAAATAATCCAGCCTTTCTTCAGTCAGCTTGCAATTATTTCTTTTAAATAATAGAGAACTGTGTGGATAGTTTTGCCTCTATTTGATCTAAAATCACTCTCACTACAATGATGGACACTCATTATTGGATTTTTGAGCTAAAACTCATGAAGATTTAATCACCAATTGTTGAATCTCCTGATTATTGTTTTTTTCTTAGCATAATATATGTTCAAGTATTTTGCTGTGTGATAAACAATTATCCACTAAAATTGAAGGACAAATTTTATAAGATAATTGTAAGATCAATTTTATAACTTTAAGGAGTAGGATTTTGGGTAACCAACAAACAATATGATTATAAAATGATTAGGGCTGAAATGAGGATGTTGAGATGGATGAGTGGTAAGACTAAAAATGATAGAATTAGACATAAATCCATTCATAGGATTTCAGGTATAACACCAATAGGTGATAAAATGAGGGAAAATCGATTGAGATGGTTTGATCATATACATTGAAGCCTAATGGCTGCACCTGTATGATAGAGTAAGATGATGCAAGTTGAAGTTGTTAGAAGGATAAGAAGTGTTAGCTTGTAAATTAACATTAGATATGAGTCTAAATAGAGTGGAATGATAGAACAAGATTTGTATAACCGGTCCCAAATAGTTGGGATAAGGCTGTTTGTTGCTGATGCTTCTATATGTTCAAGTATTCTACTACCATTGCTGCATTAATGTTCTTTTCAAACAGTTGCAATTCTTATATGAGCTCCCAAATTATTACAAAATAGAGCCTCTCATTTTCCTAGTTTATTGACAGAGGCATGCCAATGGAGTAAGTTATGTGCTCCATAAATTTGAGAAAAGAGTTTTGAGTTCCAAGGGTATGATACTTCCCATAATATTTTGGTCCTGTTGGACATCGGAGTGCCTATAGTCACAATGACAAGGGGTAATTTGCTGTATATTCCAACAATGTTTGCAAAATTTTCTTTAATTTAGGTTAACCCTTAGAACTCAGTCTTCATCGAAAATGTTGAAATTGTTTCTTATAGAACATTTCCCAATCCTCTCCTTTAAGTAGCGATTAATTGAAGCTCATTAACATAAGCAAGGGATTCCATACCAATAGCTTGTATACATTCCCAACCATTTAAATGCCACACGCCATCTAAAACAAAGTATCTCATATATATTACAAAATGACTCTCTAAATCTCACATACAAAAATTTAAAATTTTATCAAACTACCAATTTAGCTAATTTCAGTGAAATTTTGAATGAAATTCCACAAATATCATACTTTCAAATAAACTCTTCGTTGCAAGATAGAAATCCATCTTAAACTCATGCTTTTTTCCATAATTTTGGTTTTGTTGATCTAGAGCTGATAAATAATATTGTTTACTTTTCTCATAGAACACTTAAAATGATATAATATATAATTAAAATCTATTTGAAAGATATAAATAAAAATAAATAAATTTATTAAATATATGTGCTACGTAAACTATTATACTTCTTGCTATTATAAATTTAGTTACAAATAGTTTAATTTTTAGGATATGTGAAATACAAGTTAGCCATGCAATTTGACATATTTTGTCATAATAAATGTATTTAAGCATCTTAGCTTATGCCATTTATTAAAACATTTAAATTATAAAATTAAAAAGTGTAAAATTTCAAAAGTTAGATAAACTTCATAAATGAATACTATTTAGATTGTGTTATTGAAACAAAATCCACCTGCATGCCTTATGAATATTTGTGACGGTGTTTGTTTATCCGCTTAGTAATAATAGTTATTATGCCGAGGATGAGTAGCATCACAATTTTTATGTGGAATTGGCTTGATATTTAACATGATGATTCATATTGAGTACAGTAGCTATGTGAAATAATAATATTATAAACCTCTTGCTCAGGGTAACTTGGAACTTAATGTGATTTTGATAGTCTGAAAGGCAAGAGTTTTATTACGTTATGTATAATACTTTAATTTAAATGGTTCGTTTTATGTATGATATTTTAATTTAGATGGTAGCGCAACGTATCCTCTCACAGAGGGATAGTACCTATTTAGCTTCTTATTCATCTCTTGTTATACACAAATGTTTCTTTTCTTTCTTCCTTTCTAGTTTTTGATTCCTAGTTAATTTTCTTATTTAAACATTCCTTTAAGTTTAAATACTTTTGTAACCACATCATTCTTCCACGTTGTTGAAGTAAGAGTTATGAACTTAGGTGACTTACCCAAAAAGGATATTCATGAAAGTACCACTCCCATCAATATATTGAAAGTAACAGTTATGAAGAGTTTGAAGACATTAATTCAACGGGCTTGGATTATGTGAGAACGAATCTCATGAGAACCATGAAAACGGCACCGGGGGGGTTGACACATCAGTACCGAAAAGTGATTTACACTTTTTGGGGGGCACTTATCGCTTTTCGGCGCTGATGTGTCCGTACCCTGATGCCATTTTCACAGTTTTCACAAGATTCGTTCTCACCTAATTTTTAGTGTAATTCAACTTTTGCTTAGGAACTTAACAGAGGATGGAGGTGACTTCGACTCATGAGTCATAATTAAGGCTGTCGATTGGATTGGGCTGGCCTGAAGCCTGACATGTCCGGCCCAAAAAATAGTCAGACTAGGCCAACCTAACTTAGGCTTGCTGAGTTTGGGTCCAGCTTTTAGTCTTGGAGTTTTATTCAGGCTGAGTTTAATAAGTTCAATTTCATCGCAATACGCGGCCTAGCCTGGTCCAAGGTAGTTAACAAATAAGATTTTAATTTGGATGCTAATATTAGTCCTGTATATTTTATTTTTATTTTTTTGGGTCTATATATTTTTAACAAATCTACCGCAATCAAATAGCTTAATGTGTCAACTGTTCAAAAAGTCCCATGTAATATGGCATTGAGGGGCTGTTATGGGGCTAAAACCATCCCAAGATTAAGGAAGGAGTTTTAGTTTGGGCAGCCCAGACTGAGCCCAAAGCCCGTTGTTTTAGAACGGGCTGAGTTTGGGCTGACTACCTTGGGTTGAGTTCAAGCATATGTAAAACATTTCGGACTGACTTTGGGCTGACCTTGGCCTGGCCCAGCCCGGCCCCATTGACAACCCTACATTTCTCAAACCCCTAAGCATCCTGCACTAATGACACCCCACATTTAGTCATGTGAAGGGCTAATTTGCTAATCAGGATTGTCTTTTGACAAGAGACCCTTTTGATTGGTAACAAGTGAGGGCTAATTTGCTATATCAGGATTGTCTTTGGACAAGGGACCCTTTTGATTGGTAACATGTACAATGTCTTCAATGTATTGTAAAATTTATTTTCTGGATAACTAATTTGGTAACGGAAAACGAAAGGAGGATGAAAGCAACCTGTTGAATAGCAAAGGGGAAAAAAATGAGTTTACCCGAAAAAAAGAAAAAAGAAAACCCTTTCCAATTGTCATTTGGTGAAAGGTTATTGGGCTGAAATACACCATGTGAGATTACAGAGACTCACAAAATTAAAATTATGAATCAAATGGCTAGGTCCAATCAATCCACTCTCCTTGCCCATCCCACTTCCCCTTCTCACTTCCCAATGAGATTTGCTCTATCTAATGGACGGCCCGGCCCATATTCATAGAAACTTCCACCAGTCGAAATGTTAGGGGTGAGGCCCATGAAATTGATTGTATCTGGCCCATTCCATACTTTGCAATATGATTGAACCATTGATCCATCGTTTGGATCACCCACACATATTTCCAACCAATTGGACCTTTCAAATTACTTTGATGGCCCAATTAACGGCTGGATTGTGATTGTATATTGACTTGAAGAGCATGAAATTTGCGTCATGTTAGGTAGCATGAATTGAAATACTAAATTATGAAAAAGATTAATATAGGAAGTCTCTCGGAACCCCCCTATGTCCTTTGAATTGATAAAAATAAAAAAAAAATAAAGAAGAAAAATTTGAAAGCCATCGAGCCGGTTGGCCGCTCACGGCATCATAGGTGCAGAATTATCACGTTGTTGTGAGCATTTTGAAGGAGTCTCTTCAGCTTATTTATAAGCATGGATGACCAAAAGGAGTTGTTAATACTAAATAGTAAAATAAACGACAATTTCAAAACCCATGTTTCCATTGTTTCCAAATTGGCAGCTGTTGCATCGGTTCATATTAGGACTTTCATCCCTAAGTCATAAAATCCACTCTTCATGACATTCTAAAGTTCTTTGGGTTGAAATTTGAATACCATTCCAACTTTCTTTAGTCGAAAAACAGCGGCTTTGAAACTGAACTCTCTCTCTCTCTCTCTCTCTATTTATATCTTTCTCTGCAAATCTCTCTGTGGTATTAGTCATCCAACTATACATAAGGCAGAAGAAGAAGAAGAAGAACTAGGAGAGTGAAGAAAACTAACCATGTCGTCTTCTGGCAGATCCGTAACAGGTCTCAGAAATATTGTTATTCTGTTGTTTCTACTTACGGCTATGGCTTCAACAGGACGCTGCACACGGGTAATGGAGGGTAGAATTTTCAAAAATGTGTTTGAAAGCCAGCTTCCTAGAGGACCTGTGCCTCCTTCTGGGCCTTCTCCATGCCATAACAAGTTGGACCCTTATCAGCAGCGTCAGCTCTCTCACCCTAATGATCTTATTTGCGATCTACCTTAGGAAGAGACCCCCAATTCTTTTTCATCTTTTTTGTCATTCGTTTGTTTATTTGCAGAGAAGCAGCAGATTAATACCAACTCCCCAAATGTAGTTAATCTATTGTTCGTCTTGTATGTTGCACCATCTATAAGAAAATATGAGAGAAATTGTACAATTTATGTGGGTTACTGGCTTGAATTCAACCCAAGATGTAACTCGGATGATGATCCGGAGAACAAACCTAAATATGACCTGTTTATGTCCGAGGACAAAGCCTCCGGATGATAAATTTTTAACCTGTATTCTTGACCAGATTTGGATTCTTGATCCAACCCACATAGAATAGGGTTTTGGGGGTTTATATTTGGGGTTTCTCGATTTTAGAGCTGTCATACTATTCATTGTAATCTCTGTTTTCAATCATACTAAAATCTCTCTTACCATTTTCACCCATGGACGTAGGCTTCAAGGCAAACCACGTAAATTGTCTTCTTTGTGTGATTGGTGTTTGCATTATTTTCTGTGTCATATTTTGTTACATATGATCCCAAATCTAAGTTTTCCACACAGCAAATTCTAAGTTCTAACACCTTGTTAATATTTGTTTCCATTTGTGTGGAGATCAGACAGACAGGACAATAGTGTTGTTAAGCAATTATAATAAAATATAAATAGAATATGCAAATTAGCAATGAATACAAATGCTATATATTTAGGAGATCTAATTTGTAATTCTATAATCGAAATACCGAGTAATTCATTATTTCAATTTCAACAAAAAATTCACAAGTAATAATACAAATTATTAGTAAAATTAATAAGAAAAAAGTAAAGTTTGAAGGCTCTTATTGGTTTGTGATGAGATGTGCCAGTAGACATTGTCCTAACGGTATTCAGTTCCCTCTATTATGATGCGACAGGGCTTCTCTGATGCTACCATCCCAGGATTTAACGATGAGATCATTTTGGACCCATAGAGTATAAAAAGATCCATAACGAATGGTAGTGAATGTGGTTCGAATCCAATGAAATAAATACTCAAAATTCTAATGAAAATTAGAGAAGTTTTGGAGCAAAAGTAGAAGACGTTTGCAGAGAAAAATAAAGAAGAAGGAGAGAGATTTTCAAGTTATCTAAAATTGTGAATGGCCCATCCATTTATAGATTTCATATGAATGCTTTTGGAAGTGTCTACAAACATCTTAGACACCCTTCCATATGGATTAATTGTCCACTAGTGTCTATAGACACACTAGACACCCATTCACATGAGAAATCGTGTGAAATCGTTTGGACCATTTTATCGCAATTTGCACAGTTCAATCGATCAAATCTATTTATGTCGATTGAAAAAGGTTTGATCAATCGAAATAACTTTTCAATTAATCTAGCAAAATGTGATTTTATCCCTGAGGAAGTTTGATCGATTGAACTCCTTTCGAATAATTAAACCTACGAAGATTCAATATTTTAAATCTTCTAGATTAAAGTCTAATTCAACAATCCCCCCCCCTGCAAAGTCAAAATATTAAAAAAATTCAACTTGGTTTTGAACCAACAAAAATTAAATGTAGTGATACCGGTGTCTTTTGGATTTTGAACCGATACTTAGGATATACAAGTTAGGGTTTACTGGAGCTTGGTACAGCAACTCGTTTGTACTATTCACCATTTGTGTAAACTTACTAAATCTGTTACCCACATATTTAGTTTCCTTAAACATTTCATTCTATATGGTTTGACATGTTTTGGCCTTACATCTTTCTTGGATTTCATGAGTGCTCGGGTGAACTTTTCCAAGTTCTCATAGGAAGCGACCCCACTTCCACACTCATATAGGTGAGTTCATCATATGTGAATTGCAACTATTGCACTACCCGCATGTTATGAATTCATTAAGAGTTTAACAAGTCAACCCTCATTAACATTCTAGCTTATGTACTGTCTACACCATAGGGAGGGACTAAGAGCTTAAGCTCTCTTTTGACAGTGCTCTACGATTTTTCCTACAACCTTTTATTTTCCATTTGAACCTATTTCATGGGATCTCTAATCACATAGGTTGGATTACCATCACATTTAACTCATGATTGGACTATTAGTCCCATCCCCCTCAATGTATCCAAAGGTAAAAATGTTGGTAAGTGGTAATGGGGTGTTCGAGTATGGACTTAACTTTAAGTGGACTTGGAATGACTTAGAAATGGGTCACCCAAACTTAGAGAAGGTCCTACAAAGATTGAAAAACAAAAATGTGCTAAAAGTAAAAATGACCTTAACTTTTGATCCCGATGTCTGCTTGGGGTTTGTAAGTACTCAAAATGATTGGCTCAACGACCTTTTTCTGAAAATGAAAATTTTTTAAGCTGTTAAAAGAATTTGAGCAGTCAAAAAAAATTGGGACGGTCTAAAATCACAAAATAAGAAAATTTATATAATGTCTCTTCCAAACAACTAGTTTTTCTTATCATTGAAAAAGAGTTGTTGGGGACTTCTAGAGCATGGTTTTTCAAGATCTAAAAATAGGGAACAAGTCCCATAGGCTTGGGAACAAGTGTGCATGAATTTTAAGTCAAATCTTAATGAAAACATGCCTTGTGAGTTAATAAGTCAAATTCCTTTTATAGTCTACCTTGTGTTGTTTCTATTGAAAAATTCATGCCAAGATAGAGAGTGTTAGCTTCTGAATATATAGCTAAACCTATTGGAAGCATTGGAGAGCTAAACCCATAGTCATAACCTTGACTCTCCAAAAGAAGGATGGTTCAAAAAGTAAAATTAGCCTATTGAGAGGTAATCTGCAACAAAAGAAGTTCTTCAACTTCAATGCATCGCATAGCCTTTGCTAGAGGCGGATTCTCATAGCACTTGTCAGAGCTAAGTGCAGACTCTATATCATCGAGTAGAGCCACTGGATGGAACACACCCATCGGAAACACTAGGAGTGTACTTACAAAGGAGTGGATTCTTTAAAACTTGTAAGTGAATTTCAGTTTTTGTTAATTTTTCTTATAATAGTTTAAAAAAACTATTAATAAAAAATTAAAGAGGCTTAGAAGTGAGCCAATTTGAAAGTGGATGTAGGCTCGGAGTGTCAAACCACTATAAATATCATGTTCATTATGTGGTTGATTGCTTTTCTAACTTATTTTACATTTTGTGCTTAATTTGTGTATGAAAATTGCCTAACTCATTAAACAAAGTGGCTCTAAGTAAAAGAAAAACAATTAAGTTAAAAATCCTTTTGGTAATTTATCAGCCTGTCTCCTACTCTACTATAACTCGCTATAGTGTATGATAGAGTGTAATGGTATATGATAAGTTCATAGTAAGGATTGTAGTTGAGGTAATTTGATTTACTTGTTGAGTATTTGGCTACACATTAAGTTAAATTCTAAGTAAACTTTTAGTAAATCAAAAGTGGACTAAATAATTAAACAAATTTATAAATTAGCAAAGATCCTATTCACCCCTCCAGGATCATACTTTGAATATCGATTCTTTAGAATTTCAAATTTACTATATACACATTTGTCTGATTAATTTATTATAAATCCATTTGATTTCAAAGTAGTATCAAATTTTTTATACCATTGTTTAGGTGCTTGTTTAAGTCTATACAAAAACTTAACTAGTTTACACACCTTATGTTCTTATCCTAGCACTATGTAACCTTCAGGTTGTTTCTATAGATTTCTTTATCTAAATCTCCATTTTGAAATATTGTTTTGGCATCCATTTAAATGTATAATCAACTTATAGATTGCAACAATTGCAAAGAACATTCTTATTGTTGCAATTCTTGCCACAAGAGCATATGTGTCCAAGTAGTTGACATTTTCTTTATGTCCACATCCTAAAATAACTAATCTAGCATTCAATTTGTCTATTATACCATATGGTTTTAATTTCTTTCTAAATACCCATTTACAATTAGTAATAATAGACTCTAACTAACTATTTATTTCCTCTTTTCAGAATATTGCATTTGGAGATCTCATGGTTTCTTTATAATTGTTGGGATCATTATCAATAAGACAAATGAAATAATCATCTTCTAGGTGAGTTGCATTTCTAATTATTTTACTATGTTGAACTTCAAGTATATCCTCAGATTCTTTTTTCACTATTTCCTTTTCTTTGTTCTATCTTTTAAACTGTTAGATAGCCTACTTTTCATAAAAAATATATCTTCAAAGAATTCAACATCTTTTTGCCTCTATTATTGTATTTGGTTATAAGTTATTAATTTTTTTTTATCTTATAACTAGGAACCTGTATGCAACACTATTTTCTACATACCTTGTGTGGACATTGGGGTTTGGGGGGCCTTTTGGTCTTGGTCCCCCTTGGTTTCGAGCCATGTTAGGGTAAATGTGTAAATGTTGCCAACCTTAGAATTAGGCTTTATTGGGATTCATCACCAACTCGGGATTAACCGATGGAGTTGGACATCGGTTCTCCTCTTTAAGACCTCTTCGAAATCTAGAGCCAAAGGTTTAGAGGTTTAACTCCTAAAACTGGTCTACTTTTCTAAGATAATGGATAAATTGTTTAGTTGCATTTGGGGAAGGTGTTAGGCACCCCCAAATACCCACATTTTAGGGTGGCTTCTCGTATTTATACATGCTTTAAATTATCCTAAGATACATGCTTGTAAATAGAGAAGAATGTAAATTTTTTTTGTTTTCTATAGGCTTAATGCCTGATTATGCTTCCAGCTTGAATTTTAAATGCCTGAATTTACCTAAATTTAGGTAAATTCAGGCATTAGTTTCTGGAAAACCTAGAAACTTGCCTTTTGGTTTTGGTTTTCTTCAATAGGGGGTCCACAGGTCTGTAACTTTTAGAGGGATGATGAACCCCTCTAGAGTCCTTATGCATTTGTCTCAAGGTTGGAATTAACCTTGAAACAATATATGGAATAAAAATGAAAATTGTCTTCTTTTTTGTCTTAGGCTTAACACTTGAATTTTAAGCTAACACTTAAATTTCCAACGCCCGAATTTAAATTAGGAAGAAATTCAGGCGTTAGTTATTGGTGAGACCAACAACTGACCTAAAGTTTTTCAGCCCCTTCTGTGGGCCTCCCTGCACCTTGGGATTTGTTCAGGGAAGAAGAGTGCCTCCCCTAAAGTCAGGTTATCCTAGTCCCAGAATTAGATTTCTGTAAGTATGGAAGCAAGAAAGAAAAAGTTTTGTTCATTTTTATTTCTCAGGCTTAACGCCTGAATTTAGCTTTAACGCTTGAAATTCCAACACCTGAAATTAATTCAAGGTGAAATTCAGATGTCAATTACTAAAAACTGTAAATTGACCTTGGGTTTTGGGCCCCTTGTGTGGGTCCCAAAAGTGTGAAAATTTACAGATAGGGGTGTGCCCCTTCTGTGGTCCATGGCTTTTGCCCTAAGCCCAAAACAAAATGTAAATGATTTTGAAAAACATGATTTTATCGTTAGCCTAATGCCTGAAATCCATCCTAATGCCTAAGAAAACAGGGCCCATAGAGGTGCCTAAGCACAGGGTAGGATCCTATAGAGTTATTTTGGCTTGTGTCTAGGCTCAAAGAGATTCAGGGTTCACTAGGGTGGGTCCCAGATCCTAACGTGTAAATATTCCTGATGCCTGATTGTTTCAAAGCCTGAATTTTAATTCATATTAAAATTAAGGCATTAGTTACCGGGCACAAATCCAATAGCTAACTTTTTAAAGCATTTTAGACCTCTTAGGGGTATTAGAAAATTCTAAAATTATTATCAGAGGTAGAGAAGGATACGAGGAATCACGTATATGAAAATTAGATGAAGTATATATTTATAAAAATTAAAATAAAATTGACAAGCATGCTTGGACAAAAAAATTTAAGAAAAACCAATTTTTAGGGCATGTTTGGGGGGACTGTTACGAGACCTCCTAAATGTGCCCTAAAATTCATCAAATAATTATTGTAGGTAGGCTACCTTCTCAGGAGCCTACCAGTAAAATTTGAGCCCATTTGGCTTGGTGGAAAAATCACAAAAAAATCAGGAGTGAGCAATGGTAAAAAATAAGTGCAACAAGGAAAACCTTTGTGCCTCGATGTGTAACCCAAATTAGAAGAACATAATAGAATTAATTTAGACATGAAAGAAGCATCTTAAATGAATGAAATAGTTAATTAACCTTGAACAAAGCTAGGATTTAGGCTTATTTTAGGGTTAGGGTTAAGGTTTGCACTTTCATTTCCTTTTTCTTTTTTTTTTTTCTCTTTCTTTCCTTTCTTTTATTTCTTTGGAATTTTCTCAGCCCAGATGTGCATGAAATTTGGGCTATTTATAGGCCCCAATTGGTTGGGACTAGGGTTGGGATTAACCCTTGGGACTTAAGAGGTGGAGGGCTAGGATTGAATGGTGTAGGGACCAAGGCTCCCTTCCTATTGGTTGGGCTAATTAGGGTAGGAATTTAAGCTCAAGTGGGAGGGGGTGTAGGATGCAAGGTAGGGATTTAAATTTTGGATATTTAGAAGCTTTTATCTTAGGTAGGGAGCATAGGGGTGCATGGAATCAATGGCCACTGGTAAAACTTAGGGTGAAATCTATCAACTTTGATTGGTTGGAACCAATCAAGGGTGGTAGTTGGTTGTGCTAGATCTAGAGATGCATGGGGGTAGCATGAAACTTTGAAATTCAGGTTTTAGATCCAAAGGGGGGTGTACAAGGGTGCATGGGATCAATGTCTAGTTGATGAAGCTTAGGTTGAAATCTACACACTTTGATTGGTTGAAACCAATCAAAGGTGGAGATGAAAAGTGCTTACTAGGGGGCTGGGATGTGAGATCTATAGGGATTTGAAATTCAAGTAGATGATTTAAGGGTGGGGACCATGGGTGCACATGAAGATTCCAATATAAGGGTTTGTGAAATAACCCCATAAGTGTGAATGCATTTAATGAATATTAATGGGAGTTAATGAGCTAAAATCCAAAAAGGATGAGCTCATAAACCATAAATGAATTAAATCTGCCTCATTATTTGTCTACCTCACTTTATGAGTTCTCATGCTCGGAAACATGTGAAATCAATGTCTACTTTTGAAGTCCCAGATGTTTTGGTCGCAATGGATTAGTCAAAACTAAATTACGATAAAGGTAAAGGGTAAAATCAGGGGTTTATTGGCCTAAAAAAGCTATCAGTAATTACTAGAGGAGAAAGACTGTTAAATTGATTTTTGGGATCTCTAGATAAAAGGTGGACCTTAGATTTTATGAGCCACAAGCTCAAACAGCTCTGAATTACGATTCCCCAGCAGGAAATCACACTAGAAAATCCGTTTTTGATTAGGTGAATGACATTGGCTTAAAATATCACTAGAATTGTTGTAAGTTTCTGTGTAAACCTAGGCTTATGGTGTATTAAGGTTCAAAGAAATAAGAATCCACAGAAATTGACAACTCATCTAATGGATTCCCAGGCAATTGCTGAGGGTTTTTCGAAACAGGGTCACTTGATGAGACACTATGCATGTAGCTCACTAGAGAATGACAATATTGGGCTAGCAAACATCCTCCATTGCCTTGGCTCAGGAAATTGTATTTTGAGGACAGGGAGAAAACTGAGAGAATGGGCCTGACCTAGCTGGATTTTGAGTCTAGGAGAGTTCTCAAAGGCTTTTCGCGTGTTAAATACAGACAAAAGGTGCCTTGACCTAATTTGGACAAAATGTGGTGACTGGGTTTATAGGGTTTTTGAACATTTTTGTTTGGGGTGATAGTATTTTAAAGGCCTTAGATTCGCCAAGAAATGACTACTGACACACTGAATTCTGAAGTTCTAATGAATTCTCGAGGTTTTGGTTAAGCACATAACACTTCGCCTAAATGTGTAGCTCATTTTAAAGTAATTGGAGGAATCTAAGTAGATTAATTCTTTAAATGTTTCTATCCATTAAGGGGTTTTTCTAAGGCTTCTTCGATCTAGAGAGATGGGTAATGACTAATCGAGATTTGGACGTATGGGGAATGTTCTAAACCCATACAGGTGAAACACAACCATAACTAACTTTTCACCCCTAGGGAAGATTTAAGATTTCAAGGGAATTTGAGACTTCGGATTCCCTTTTTTGAAAAATAACTGATTGAAGATAAGGATAAGACTGAAAGACGACCACTAACCTCTCTGAATTCTAACATAAATGAATCTTTGGGAGCTTTTTGAGCATCATTTTTTGACCAGGGGTTTTCAAAGTTTGAGAAATTGGTTGTTGCCAGTTTTGAAAAAGATTTATCCTATGATAAGTTCTTGAAGGTGGTGGAGATTGGAGTGTGTAGGATCTGACATGACACCATTATGATAACGAGAGAAGCTTTAGGGGTCATTTGAGGGTCCAAGGGTAAATCTTGAAGGCAAAAGGGTAATTTTTCTATATGCGAGGGTAAAAGGGGTAAAAATGAAAATTCTTTTCTTGTAATGCTTTTCCATGGGAAGACTTATGGAGGCTGGAGAATTTATAGACAATGTGTGAAAATAGCAATTTTTGGCTTTCGAAGGATAAGGGCAAAATGGTAATTTTTTTAGTTATGATGCTTCACTACGGGAAGGCTTACAAAGGTTGGGGAAATTGAAGGCAATGTATTTGGGGTTTTAAATGTGGACCCTCATGGTCCTATTGATGCTTCTTGGAGAATTAAAGTTTGACCTAGAATGGTGTATTTGGGCTGATCTTTGGGGTGTATTGCACATGGTATGATATGGGTGATGCTTTTTGCCACCGGAATATTTGGGGAAGACTTCATAAGAGATGCCTAATCTCCTAGAGTCCAGTTTGCTCTCCCTAGACCTAATTTCCTAGGGTCTTGATATCTAAGGGCTACTTTGATGTTCTTTCATTCCATTAGATGACCCGAGTCAAAATTTAGGTGCTGACAGATGCCCCTCTTTGGTATGTGTGGCTTCACCATACACAACAAAGAAGGAAGTACCTTGATTTTGACTTGGGTGAGACTATATTTCTTCCTTGCATGTAACTCATGGATATTATGTGAGCGGTTTTGAAAGTGTAGAACAATTTGGTTGAGAAAACATGGTGGGCTAAAATTTGTCATTGACTCATGGATCAGGGTTTTGCAAATGGTTTGCTTTTTGAAATGCCTTCTTGAATTAGGAGTCAACTCTTTTGGTGTTTTACAAATTCCTTCAAAGTTATTCGAGTTTGAAATGGGTATCAACCGATAGAGACTCTCTTTTGGAAAATAGGGTTATCCTTGAGTTGTATGAAAGCAATTGGTATCTTCTCTAACCTCAAAGGGTGTTGCTATTAGCACATGTGCTACATTAGGAGACATGTAAGTCATCGACATCGGGCATAAGTGATTGAAAACATTGCAAAAAACCAATCATGCAAAATTGTAAATCATACGAACCATTTAGATGACTTATGCACTTTATATTTGTTTCTGGCTTGATTAAGTTGTATGAACTGTTGAAGTTTCTTATGAGATTTGCTAAACATTGAAAGGTTATGTGCTTTGTTGATTTTTTTGTTGAATAACTGTTGATCATTTAAAAAATGATTGCTCTATACTTTTTTGACTGTGCTTGAGCATTTTAATAGGACTCATGATGAGATGTTAGTGAAGCTCTCTCTAGAAAAGCTATGAAACAATTATTTATCACTTTTGAAAACTGCTTAGGTTTTACATCAATAGTGACACATATGCTAATATCATTCATGAAGACTACTTGTGGCTTTACATCAGTCTTGATATGTAGCCGGATCGATCTACGACATTGCCCCCATTGCATTTAGGTAAATATCATATTTTACGGGACTCATAGAGGGATTTTGGGAAGCTCTCTCTAGAAAAGCTATGAGACCTTGGAAGGTCAGTGCTACGTACCATTTATTCATCATGTGATGATACATAGACTATGGGTTGATCTGTAACATTGTTTTCATCCCACTTAAACAATGTCACAACGGGGGGACATGCAAGGGAGAATGTATAATGACTCTCTCCTAAGCCGGGGTGGGATCCTATAGGATAAGTTGTTGTGCCTTGCCCAAGTAATAACAACCCATTCATTGTTATAGTAGGTATAACACACAATGTTTGAGGGTGAATGCAACATGTGTTTATGTCCCAATAAGTTAATGTTAAGGGGGGTGGGTGCTAGTAGGTCGGTCTGTTGAGCAGTAACCGTCAAGACTGGCAGAGAAATGTTGTTGCGTTCTTTCCTGAGAAGCTGTGGGGAGTGTAATGAGCAACCAGTGTTATGACGATGTTCCTTAGGCATGATAGTTGTTTAGAATATGGCCATAAGTGAACATTTTATAGACTTGATGGATCGAAGTGTGGCATTGCTTATGTCCGAAGTCAATCAAATGTCACAGGGTGGCCATTAGTAAGTTATGCAGCAGATAATTTACTGAAAGAAGAGTGGTCGATGCAAAGGTAATCCATTCAATAGTGTGGACTAGGTGTGCCAACTGTTAATTATTAGGGTTTTGGTGGACTTGTGGACAAATGCTAATGCACTCTTTCCCAAGAAGTTATGGAGGTTGTGATAACAAGGAACCCATTACTGTGACAGTAGATTCCTTAAGCAAGATAACAGTCTTGCTATGGCCTTAGGAATTACACAAAATTTGTGGAATGAATTATGATGCATGTTTATGTCCTCATAGACAAACATCACAAGTGGGTCATACCTTATAGTTATCCCATTTTTGATAGAGTGTAAGTAGAGAACCGATCGGGACTGGAGATGTTGTTGCACTCTCTCTAGAAGCTGTGGGGGTTTTGATTACAAAGAACTCATTGCTATGTATTATGCATAACTCCCTAATGATATTAATGCCAAGATAACATATAAACTATGAATTGAGGTGCAACATCAACCTATGTCCAAATAAACGAATGCCACAAGGCAATTTGTGTGCACTAGGGATTATTGGTTGGGGGCTATATCAGGAGATTTTTAGGCTTACTCTGATAGCCATGGAGATCCTGAGAGATCAGTGCTATCATATTTATTTCAATCATCCAATTTGCAATCATGATGGTCATAATACGGTGGCTATGAAGTGATGAAACCTACCTACACTTGGATAATCGGTTGTTTGTGTAGGCCTTTCTTCAAAGTCGTGTATTGATTTAACTTAGTGAACCTGTGTGGCCTAGCGGGGTATGTCAGGAGGTTTTTAGGCTTACTTTGAAAGCCATGGGGATCTTGAGAAATCAATGCTAGGTACTTGTCTCAACCAATTTTCAAAGGTGGTTGTCATGGTATATAGGCTATGGAATGAGGATCGACATTTGTCTAAACCCGAATAGACAATTTGTTATGTCGAAGGTTGTGGCCATTTCTTGTGAGGCAAAAGCTTAGAGTCCTCACTAAACTTGTGGTAGCTTGAGTGGGGTACATTAGGAATTTTTAAACTTACTCTAAAAGCCATGGAGATCTTAAGAGATCGATGCTATGTACTTGTTTCAATCATCAAATTTGAAAACATAACTAGCATTATATATAGGCTATGTAACGAAGAATGACACTTGTCTATACCCGATTAAACAATCTATTATGCCGAAGGTTGCAGCCATTTCTTGTGAGGCAAGATGTAGGGTCCACACTGAATTTGCGGCAGCCTGAGATTAACAAGGTAAAAAATGAAAGGCATATCATTTATGATTAAAGATGGCATTGCCATGATTATGGGATTTACTGAGGTGATGATGCATCATCGGATTACTCTTTCCATGGACGGACTTTGTTGGGCAATGACTCATCATTTGACTGATTGGGCCTTGAACGGACTTTGTTGGGTGATGACTCACCATCTAACTGATCTTGCTATGGGCAGACTTTGTTGGGCGATGACTCATCATCTGACTGATCTTGTCACGGATGGAATTTACTGGGTTACTTTTGCTAGGAGATGGTGTGTCATCTCCAATTTCAATTGATGAGAGATGACGCATCATCTCTGTTCACATTTTATGGGAGATGAGGTGTCATCTCCAATTTTTTGGCCATGAGTGGTAATTACTGGAGATGACACATCATCTCTACCTTATTTTACTAGGAGGTGACGTGTCATCTCCAATCATAATTGATGGGAGATGATGCATCATCTCTATTCACATTTCATGGGAGATGAGGTGTCATCTCCAATTGCTTGGCCGTGAGTGGCAATTATTGGAGATGATGCATCATCTCTGCTTTATTTTACTAGGAAGTGACGTGTCATCTCCAATCACAATTGATGAGAGATGATGTATCATCTCTGTTCACATTTTATGGGAGATGAGGTGTCATCTCCAGTTGCTTGATTGTGAGTGGCAATTACTGGAGATGACGCATCATCTTTGCTTTATTTTATTGGGAGGTGACGTGTCATCTCCAATCACAATTGATGGAGGATGACATATATTCACATTTCATGGGAGATGAGGTGTCATCTCTAATTGCTTGGTCATGAGTGGCAATTATTGGAGATGACGCATCATCTCTGCTTTATTTTTGCATTTGGTTGCTTCTTATTTCTAGAGTTACGACAGTTGTGCAACAGGGCTTTCTTCTAGGAAAGTTATGGGGTGGCCAACGGTTGTTAGTGTTGATTGATCAAAGATTGGGCTTGAAGCTTGGGTTAGCTGAACTGGATAAATACTTTTGAAAGAGATCTATGACTCATTTGTAAAAAAATTCCACAAGTTTTGAAAAATTGGGCCCCTTAGGGTCTTTGAATGTTGGTAATGACTTGGTATGCAACTCTCGATTACATTTGGTCATGTTTTGCATATGTCATATTTTCATGCATGGCTTGGATGAGGTATAAAAGGTTTATATAAGCTTTGGATTCTAAATGTGCCTCTCTTTTGTATTGGGAGAGTGTTTGAACAAAGATGGGGTTACATGCCTATGTTTAAGGGCTTTACTTCGGCTTTACCAAATGATGATTCTCACAGTTGTGTGCTTATGACAAGACTTAACTTGACTTGACTCGACCCATGGTTCCATATCTAGTTTTCACTGTATGTGCTAATTCATTTTGCTCTCTGTTTTGCCCCTGTTTGCCAGGATTGGGTCAGAGTGCCATTTCTGGTTTTCACTCTGAGCTTCCATTTGGTGTATTGTTTTGTCCATTTTTTACCCCTATCCTCGGACAAGTCTGGGTCTTTCAGGGAAAATGAACAGCTGAGATATGTGCACATGAGTTGATTGAATGCTTGATCTGTGTATTACTGGCTTGTGCTTGGAATTTCTTGAAATGCTGAAATTTCTCTAAAGTTATCCTAGAGGGGGGGGGGGTTGAATAGGATATCTAATTTAATTTACCCCTTTTTCAATTTTATCTTAGGATTGATTTTAATCTTTTTAACTTAGCCCAACTGTGAGAGTGCTCCAAAGTGTACTCAAATATTTTGTCAAACAAGTGCTATACAAGAGTAGTAAGTAACATTCAAGTAAAGAGATAGGCAATCACACACATAATCCACAACAAGAGATTTATAGTGGTTTGGCACTAGGGCCTATGTCCACTATTTTAAAGCTCACTACCGAGCTTAGGTATATTTCATTTAGGTACTATTACAACATAGGTCAATATACAAAACCTAACTACTTACTCATAAGTAAGCTAAACAACAACATTCGGTATCTTCGGCGAGTGTGCATTAATTTCGATGCTTTTGGCGGAGGTAGTCAAGCTTCCGGTGTCTCCAGCGGAAGCAAAACAAGAACAATGATGCAAATAAATGCAAAGTAAAGCAAATATTACCACAAGTTGATTGATGTTGCTAGTTGCTTAAAGTGGGGTGCTCCTTGTTAAGCTAGTTTGTCTCAGTTACCCACAAGCTTTAAGTACTTGGCTCTAGTGCTCCTTGAGCTCAACCAAGTGTGAGTTTCCTCTAGGGAAAGGCTCACTACAAGTTCTCCTCAATAGTATTAGAATGGTATTCAATAGGAGAGAAAGAAATAGTGATTCTAGTGTATGATGTTAGCTATTAAAGCTCAAAACTAGTGGGGCAATGGTGTTTTTTCATAGAGGGGGATGCTCTCAATATAGTAAACTCTGTAGCTTTCTCTAAAATAGCTTGGAGTGTTGGAGTTCTTTACCCTAATGGAAAAAGTTCCCTTTTATAGAGGTGAGGAGCACCC